>JBCEWB010052487.1:0-21800 GCA_039654565.1 Peronia peronii | reverse complement strand
AAGGCTACTGGGGGTTCATTGTCCGGGTCAAAGGATGGATTCCCTCCCCCCCCCCCCCCCCCCCATAACCACTGGCCTTTGTCTATTCAATCATATACACTTGCAGGCATTTGGTTTGCCAGACCAGCTGTGCTTGTCACTAATGTCAGTGTTCCTTGAGAGACAGTATTGAGAAGTCGATAGGCTTTCTTCAGTTTCATACTATAAACAGATCTATCAACGTGGCGCTTGAAATTGACCACAAATCTAGTTTAGATCCAGGCAGCAGGCCTAGTAATGAATTCATCCAAACCAAACATGTCTAAGCATAAGAGAGCAAGAGGCGAAAAGGTAGAGATTTAGATCTAGCCAACCAATCATGGCGAATCCAGATCTAGCTGTTCAATTCTTGCCGGGTTTGGTTGCTAACATAATTTCCCATACATACTGATACATGTTTACTGCTGGAGTTCAAACTAACACTGATTCATAAAATTGATGAATGTTTAACCTTTTCACATCGAGCCTTGCCCGAATCCAAAATTCCCTCCTGACGTACTGATTTTGGATAGAAATTCCCTGAAAACGCACCATTTTGGGTTGAGGTGATGTTTTCTTACAACGTATAGAACATAAAAACAAATTTTTTGTGACTCATTTTATTTCATATTTTGCCAGATTAAATATGATATTATAGTAATGTTATTTTCAAAAAAATAATGCACATCAATATTACAATGTAAAAAAATATAAAACTCTGAAACTCAATACTCGCGCGGCGCGACGTGGAGAGTTGCAGTGCAGCGCGCTCAGGACTCGTGCAACGCGACAGTAAAGGCTGCGATTGATGCCACTCAATATTAGGGCGGCGTGACGTGAAAAGGTTAATGAAAATGTCAGGCATCTGCAGAAAGTACATGTAATGGCGAACTCTTCCCGGGAAATATACCAATAATGTAATTAAACCATAGACATAATATTAATGTAGTAAAAGTATGTCTATGAATGAGGCTGCTTCCAAGGATTGCGTTCGCTGATACAGAATTGACATTTCAGTTATTGCAAAATAGCGATAAAATGAAAGGTTTTCCAATCCCCACAAATTTTGTTTTAACCGTTTTAGAGTACATTTTTTCACAATGATTTTTTTCAATTGAGGTTTACAGTCACCATAATGAGATAAGATAAGGCAACATAAATATTATTTGTCATCAAAAAGATAACATAAATACTATTTGTTGTTAAAAAGAAATTCCTTTTGCAGTTGATGATACATAATATTAAGTAACATCCAAGCACTTAGCTGAAATGTCATGAATAGCATCAGAACAAAGCAATCTCAAGAAGGATTGCTGAAGCTTGATGAATATACAATTCATCACAAAGATAATGAAGCTAAAGCTGAAAAATGGCCCTCTATTGCCAAAGGAACATTTGAGGGAAATGCTACACAACACCCTTCCTGATGAAAGCTGTCCTTCGTCATAAAAACATTAAAATTTCTTTACTGAAATTTATTTTCAGTTTCTCAAAATGGTTCAACCTATCTTGAAGTCGGCTCTGTCATCAATCTTGATCTTTACCAGCCATGTTTTATGACTTCTTTGATATTAAGACAAGAATGCGAGAACATACCAAGACATTTTGGAAGTCAATGGACGTAGCAAGACACAGCAGTTCACCATGTTCTTGCAAACCAGAGGAGGATTATGGAGAAGAACAAATAATCGAGGTCATTGGTCACAGACATGCAAAGTATCTAAGAGTAATGGTCAACAATAAGTCACTTAGTTCTCAAAAGTATTTTATCCCCACATGGAAATGGAATTTTCCACATATAACTTACCAATTCATTATTGATTTCTCCTGAGTCGGAGGCATTTGACCTTTGACCTCTGTTCGGTTTACTCCATTCCACCAATGGATCATAGATGAAAGGCTTCAACACACTGAAACAATTCAACCAGAATTCACTTAAAGCTACAACACTAATTGCTGTACATACCACACAATTTGAACATGTGCTCATCAAAATATTCACGGTGCGTCACTAACATACTGAACAAGAAATTTGTTATTTGCAATTCAGTATTCCTTCACAATCCTTCACTTAGCAACAGATTAAAAATGTCCTAAACGACATTACAAGTTAGTTAACTTGTCATTCACTTGTCTCGCAGTCAGTCAGAATGAGTCCTACATAGCTGGACTCGGAGAAATCCAGGGCTGAATGTGGTCTGATATTGATGTTTTTGTACTGCAGGAAATGAAAGAACATTCATCCATAAATAAGACAATGTTGCTCGTGGGACAGATTATAACAAGATATTGTGAAGTGACTATTTAGATTTTTGGTCCAAATTGTTCGTAGTGCTAAATTTTTCATCTGATTTCAGTTGATCCTGAAGACTCACTCTGGCTCTCTTCAATTTGAAATATCTCTGGCTGACTCAAAATTTTTTTACCATGTAAAAATGTATGATTTAAGGTTTTATGTATTAGTAATACCTCAATTTAGTGGAAAAATGACATACGACTCATTTTGGCTGGCTGCGAGAGATAGGTGTATAATTTTAGAGACTCATTCAGATGCAAAGTATGATGAACAAGTCTTTGAACAAGTCCAGCCCTTGAACTTCTTGGATTAATGAAGGCTGTTAAATGTTAGAACAAAAGTACAGAACAACTAAGTCATAGCAGCTCACCTCATCAGTGGTTCCATTTGATCTCTGATCACTTTCAGAGTCATCTCACATGCTCTTCTGAACAAGCCCTCATAGCCCAGCGGCCCCTAGATAAAAGGTAAGATCAAGAAAATGTGAATTTTGAGGGAAAAGTTTCAAAAGGAAAAAAAAAGGGGGAAAAAAAAAAGAAAGAAAAGAAAAAACATTAAAAGTAATCACAACTATTACTATTGATAATTCATGACCCCAGTTTGTCATTTCATTCCAGCCTATACACATATCATGTACCAAAAATATCTGGATATGAAAGAGTCATAGTTAAATAATTTCTTCCACTACAAGTATGCTCATCTATCTTTCAATTGTCACAGTATTTCTCTACATCAGAAATTTGACATACAACTCATGCGGCTATTAGATATATTTGATAAGTTTGTAAACTTAATATCTGAAGAAAGCAAAAAGTTGCTGTGTGGAAACATCATATAAATATCACACACTACTTACCAGAGCTGCCACCATGTTGTGTGTCAATCTGAAAGGAATTTTTTCAGGCCATTCAAAGGTCTCACCCTAATAAGAATGAGAAAGTGTTACAAGGCATATACAGGAAATTGTTGTGAACATACATTAACAGTCATTCTTTATGCATCATATAATTCTCAGGCTGCTGGTAATATCTGATTATATAAAAATCAAGTTTAATCTCCAAATAACATTCCATGATCAAATGACTATATTCAGTATTCAGTTATGTTCATTTAAAATTCTTCCCAGCATATTCTTTTTCATCTGCTGTCCATATACTATTTTAACAGAAGTTAAAAGCAACTGAAGTATAAGACTTCACTGTTCTTTCAGAGTACAGAATGACTGGACTGTAAAAAAATTCCATATTAGCATATATCCTTATCCTTTTATACTACTTCAAATAGAAGTTTGTAATATTTAAAATATGAAAATTTACTGCATTTGGGGTCTCAAAACCATATGTACATTTATAGAGATCACACAACAATGCCTGTACTTTTTTCAATGTAAATGCTTACCTTGTTGAACAGACAGTTAAAATCAACATGCACACAGTCTCCAGTGGTGGAATCAAACAAGATATTTTCTCCATGCCTGTCTCCCAGACCCAAGATGTAGCCAACCATGCTCATTACTGCAGCTGTCCGAGCATAGGACACACGGGCATTGTACCTGCAGGGCAATGAAAAAAAAAACAACCCAGATATATACATTGAAACAATACAGACATTACATTCCAACAGTGCCATATCACTGGTAATGACTTGGCATGTAATTGAAAAGAACTTGTAGATCTATGCCCTATTCACATTTTTAAAAAATAGAGGAAGATGAGAATGATGTTGATGATGATACTATGACTGACAATGTCCTCCTTTTTTTCCCTAAAGAAATCCAGTTTTCTTGAAGAACCAACAAATCCTATCAAGGCACATAACTGTATCTTTACTGCCAATGACTCTGAAATGTCTTGATTATAAGTATAGTTCAAACTTTTTGAACTGTTTGATGGTGTGGTATGCCCTTTCTAAGTTACATTCCTCAGCTCCTAAAAATACTCTTACATCAGTATAGTGAAAAGAAGAAAGAAGTCAGACAAATCTTATGTCTTTGTCAATATATTAATGTAATAAATAAATTCTCTAGTCTATAAAGAAAAAAGTTAAAAAAAAAAAAAATCCCATGCAAACTGTAATAAATTCCTTAACAAAACTGCATAGATGAACAGTAATCATTATAGAAACCTTGAAATGAACCAGATGTATAATCTTTTTTTTAAAAGATCTCCAAGTTTTTGTTCTTTAACTTTTTAAGACCTGTCGGTTGGTTTCAACCACGATACCCAGTGTCCGGTGATATTTACAATAGATTTTTTTGTTTCCGACCTTGAATTTTGTATTTTTCTTAACATCATTTCCAATCCAAAATTCTTATATTGTAGATCAGCGATAATAGTGGGAGTTCAATGTTGGATTGCTAGACATTTGAGCTACTTTTGCATTACATTCTGGATTTGTTTACATTTTTTCTGTGAGTGGGCATGAATCCATGATGGTTGGAAAACCAAAACAAGTTTATTAACCCATTCTGGAGCATCTTAATTGTTTCAAGAAACTGAGGAGGAAAAAAGTAGTAGTAACAGACTCTCAGATAGATCTAGATCTAGTGACAAAAGCAGGTTGAGTAGTGACAGTGATCCACAAAGCAGACTTATCAAACTAGATTATAAACAAATTGTTCAACACTCACATGGCAAGAGCTGATAATTTTATTATATACTTTTTTTTTTTGTTGTTGCTCCTTTTCATTGTTTTGGAATGTGTTTTCTCCCTTGCCCATGCAATTTCCTTCAATTTGATGTATAACACTTATATATTTGAATGATAGTATCATCAGAATAATGACTTTAGAATGCCATAGGCCTACATAATTCTCTTTCATCCTAAAAAAAAAAGGGCAAACTTGGGTCTTAAAGAGTTAAAACTGGTTTCTACAATTTGATCAATATCCCAAAAAGAATTAAATATTTTAAATTCTCTGAAATGACACTCTGCTAAAGTGAGAAAACTTACCATGAAGTGGGATCTGGGAATGTTCTGAGGAACCATTCAGGAAAGAGAGGTGGATGGCGAGGCAGTAATTTCTCTTTGTACACTTTCATCTTGTTTCTGTTGATTACAATTGAAGCCAGCTGTTTAATTTTCTAATTCTAAACAAAAGATCGTATCATCAATATTTTGACCAACATCCATAAATATAAATCTTGATGATCTCTATAATAGTTACATCTACATCAGTCTTGCCTCATATAAATCAGTCTTGCCTCTTTTCATCTATGCAGGCAACTGAAGGAGGCATAAATCTGCATTGCATCAAGGGAGTGATTACTTAGATTGACTCTCCTCTCTGCTCCTTCAATGCCTTCTGTAATTGAAATGACTGATGTTTGATGAGCATGGCCTATTATAACATATGCTGATGAACAGCAGTGTAATTGTATACCATCTATTTATTTTGAGAATAAAAGTCAACATTGTAATGTCACTGTTAACCAAGACCTAAAATGGTTCAAATGGAGCTGTTTGCAAGTCGCAGATGGAATTGCACATCCAGAGGGTCTGCCATGAACTGATAAGTCCAATACTTCAATTGTGGGCTATATTTAGGCTCAATAAACCAACCAATCCGAGGTGTTGTTTACTGTAGCTTTTATAGCCAATTCAAGTGCTAGATCTATTCTGGTTTCGCAAGATTACGGTATATGAAAATACCTGGGAATCTTATTTTTGTGAGACTACAGGCTCAAAGATTAAGAAAATTGCAATTCAACTATTGAAAGCCAAATTGTCTTAAAAACCAATGCCACAAAAAGTAAATTAAGGCAATGTCAGTACTCAAATCAAATCAATTTCATAGAAATATGCCTCAATTCAATACAACTGGAATTTTCTCAAAATAATGGTAGTGATACTTAACTTACTCCACGCTAGAGGACAGTGCTGGCATGACAGCTTTCAGTTCCCTGCCTGACATGTACTGGCCCCTCTCCTTGTACAGTTTGACCAGAATGTGTCGTAGTCCTGTGGTGTTGTTGACCCACTCAATCAATCCACACTCTTCATTCAATGGCGTTACAGTCTGTCATCACAAAAACAAATACAGTCTGTCATCACAGAGATGAAATATTCCATCTGAGGTGTGTCTATCTGCATGCATAAAGGTGCATAAGTTGAACAGATGCCAACAGGGACTTTGTTGAGAAAATCAAGTTCTACTAATGTTGGAGTCCACAAGAGTTAATTCTGAACCCGAATATCCCAACACAGAACAGCGGTGATAAAATAATTACTTCACCAAAGTCCAGTACACTCATGTCCCTTTCCACTGACCCCAATAATTATTATGAATTGCATGAAAAATTTGATATCAGACCCATTGTGTCTGGTTGGCTAATATATGTGAGCCAGCACCAGAAATCTCAACGCAAGTCGCATTTTTAACGCTATTATTTTTGTACATCATTACAAAGTGATACTGATATTTATCCAATATATTCAGCATACGAAGAAATACGCGATATTGAAATTGTCTACTCCTCCCAATCAACTTCTGAAAAAAATCACATTTAAAATTGCAGTGCCTTTCTTCATGTTTGGTATGATGTTCCCTATTTCATTCCCTAACAAGAAGATTCATGCATGAAATCTGACATGGTTATATAGAAGTCATCGATAAAATCACTGTGAAAAATTGAAAAATGTTGCATCTATAGTCAAGGAGATTTGCAGAAAACCAGGGATTGTGGACATTTAATATGGTTTACTTCATCAGATTTTGCTAGGTCTACATCAGACCCGTCTTTCCTTTGACAAATAAAATGATATATTTAGTGACATTTTCAAAGATTCAGCATTACATATGATGTACAAAAATGGCAAATTCAATATGACTCAAAATACTGACTTTTCACCTTTGAGTTTTCTCTATTCAGATAGTTGCAACACGAGGTTCATTGTGCTGGCTCATATATATGGTATGGGATCTATTAAAAAGTCTTTTCCATGTCATCATGAGCTACCAAGAGCTCAGTTGCACTCAGTCCTGTTTGCCAATACCAAATATAATTTTCATCACACATGTGAACCAAATGAACTCTGTGAAGGAAATTATGGCCTGATTCAACCTAACTGAAATCATGTCATATGTATGTATCAAATAATTTTACTGATAGTTGCGACACAAACACATAACTCATTATTAATTTTTCTTTATAAATAGAGCACCACCATTTTCATTTTGATGTTACTTATAAGTCATTGTATGAAAGAGAAAACCTATTAAGAAAATGCATTAACCCTTATAATTCTATTCCACTGTAAGTTTGCCTGTTTGTTCTATTGCAGTTTGTTTCATAACAATGACAGAATGCATAAATGAAGTTATAGCTAGACTTAAAAATGATTTCAAAACACTCACATAAGTTCTGATACGAAGCTGTCTTTTCCTACATTCAGCATCCCTGCGCAAGAATCTATTTACAATGGTATTGAACTCCATCAGCCTGCAGTCTTTCCGCAGATCATCCTGCCAATGTAACAACATTCGTCCAATGTAACAACATTCGTTAGAAATCCTCATTCTGTAGTCATAAACTTTAGGTGAGGAGAAAAAATGCATACAGTATTCGGTCATTTTTTCCCCTTTTTCTCATGTTATGCATCCTGACATTTTACATGGCTAACCTTGTGCTGTCTATTCTCTATTGTCCTAGAAGAAAAAAACAACAACTATAAACACAATATTTAAAAATATGTCCAAAATTTAGCTTAGTCGACATTGAAACACAGAACATGAAATCAAAGTCACCAGTTTTCTCAGAATTTGATCCTGACCACTTAACTACTGTTTCCAATTCCACTTAAGTATCCTTAATTTGTAAATGAAATTATGAAGTCGTCATAGTTCAGGCCACAACTGGAAGATTAATCTTTCTCTGTGATCTCAACTTTCCGCTCTGGAGAGATTCTATTAAAATATCTGAATTGTGTTTTTCATTTGTTAGTAGCTAAATTATACTTACCTTTGGTTTACACATCATGACATAATTACGGCCATCACTTCCAAGCATTGTAATTTTCTTTGGTTTTTGCAGAGAAGGCAAGACTTCAATCTGAATTTTTTAATAAAAAATCAAAATTACATAAGTTTCAAAACTAACTCATGTGATTCCACGAATCAAAATGTACTTTTAACCATAAAGTACTAGTGGAAATCTTGAAATACTGAGATAATATATGTTGACTGTCCATTAATACGTCAGTTTTCCTTCTGTCTGCAAACCCTGTCTTCATTCAAGATGGAACCTTTAACCATAGCACTCACACTGAAACCATCAGTTTTTTCTTTATTCTATCACATGTGTATGTAAATAAGTTAATTTGCCATGTTTTTGTACATTTTACTCTCAAATTCTTTAAATGTGTTTTCTTTCTCTTGTATCAATCTTATTTACAAGTCAAAATCAATAAATTGAATAATGATTCAGAGTGTATACATTATCTTGGGACACCCTGTATGTATGTATATATATATATATATACATACATACAGGGACGGGTTTCTAGGCGGACTGAAAAGTTACGCAATCCATCTGACCACAGATTGTCTTCATTGCTATGATTAATTGATCGTTACTGTTAGTTAAAGATTTATCTACGCGAATAAGTACAGCTTTCTTTCCTGTATGTGTGTTACAGTTAGATGTAAGAATTCCTGCTCTTTTTTAGTGTGTAATTACATCAATACTGTCCAGCATTTAAAAACTGAGTGAGTTTTCACATAACGGTTTCATTGTTGAAAACATGATATTGCTATGCTACCCTACGGACAATTGCATGGGGAACTCAAGAGTTTACAGACCAACCAAAGTAGCAAAACACTGACCATTCATGAGGCTAAACTTACTCCTTCTTATGCACAGAGCCAATCATAAGTGCTGTCCCACGTGTGTCAAACAAAGAAATTTTAATGCTTACAGGTTAGTCCACAATGTGGCCTGATTATGCAGTCATACATCAACCATCATTTCCACTCCTTTGTCTACTTGTTCTCTCCACTGGTGTCCCCATTTTACTGGACATCTAGCACTATGCATTTCTCCAAAGTGGACAGTATGATGTGAAATTACACCATAAGTACTCGCGTGTCTTGGCCCAACACCGGGCTCTTAGGCGGATTTTTATTTGGGAGTGGGTTCTTAGAGGGGTAAATTATAGAGAAAAAATTCCGTTTCACAGCAGAGGCAGGTTCTTAGGCGGACCGGGCTCTTAGGCGGAGATTTCTTGGGTGAAGACCATTGTGTATATATATACGTACAGTATCATCAAAGCCCCGGATGTAGATCTGTGTGTCAGGAAAAGGACTGTGGTGCATATCATCAGTCACAGTAGATGGGAGCTTGACAGCAACTAGTGACTGGAGGGGCAGCAGAATTTGACTGAAAGAGCTGAAAGAGAGAATGCCATTAACCATTTATTGTCATAATTAAGATTCATTCAATATGTTGTTCACCCATTCATTTTGTCACTGAAACTATTACAAAACATGAGGAAATGTGTGACTTAAGAAAACAGGGAAA
The DNA here is from genome assembly GCA_039654565.1 of Peronia peronii. Taxonomy (NCBI): domain Eukaryota; kingdom Metazoa; phylum Mollusca; class Gastropoda; order Systellommatophora; family Onchidiidae; genus Peronia; species Peronia peronii. The sequence continues at coordinate 11,969 of JBCEWB010052487.1, read as the reverse complement.
AATGTCAAATCAATCTAACCAGGATAAACATGTAAGAGTTGTGAGCATGAACTGAGAATTTTGACATATTTTTCAGTGACCCATTGTAAGTATAATTATATGAAGAGATGTTTGAGGAACCACCTAGAAAAGTTCAAGGAATCATCAAAGACTACTAGAATATGATTCATAATCTTTCAGAAATTGTTTGATGAACTTACTTTTTTTCCTGTAGTTTGCCTTTGAAAAGGCCTATGTAGATGTAATGGTGAGTAAATGCTTCAGACATCTTTATGGCTGTTCAGGCTATAACATTTCAGAATTTGTTTCTTTAGTATGTGTTTTCAAAGCAGATTTTGGGAGAGAAAAGATTTTTTAAAATGAGAACAGAGAACATATCTAACTTCTTTGATTTTCCTTTGAATGTCTCTATGCACATCTGCAGTTAAAAGGTTTGAAAAAAAACAGAATGAACAGAAAGGATTTCACTATACAGCTCTGTATGTTATCATATACTTTTCAGAATGTACCTTTACGGTGCTGCCAGTAAGATTTCATAACAATAATCTAATAATAAACGCAGCAAAATTCTGATATCATGATAGTATTTAATATGTGTGTATAAATGAATGCAAGACTTTTGTTTATTACAGAAGTTTCTCAAACAAATACAATCAACAATATTTCAAGGGAATAAATGAAAGATTTACCTATCTTCCAACAATCTTATCAAAGGCCTGAAGGTCTGACTGAGGCTCACAGTGCTGCTAGTGCCAAAATCTCGCTCACACAGTTCTAGTAAGCGCTCTGTCAATTTCTTACAATCCTGCACAGAACCCAGGCCAATGTCAGTGAATATATGGATAGTCTTAACCTGACCTCATCTAATCCCACCATAAAGGGTGGAAATACAAGCAATACTGAGTAATCAAACTTTGAGAAAATTGAATTTTTTTTTTATCTCATCCCATGTTATACTCTCAATGAAACTACACAGCAAAGGAAATGGGACTAGACCATGTATGGTATGGTGAATAACAGACAAAAAAAAATTGACTTAGTAGCAAATGCATTTCTGCTCCTCAAATGCATGCATAATTCAAGTGAGCATAGTTATGGCTCCTGCAAAATTGTGGAATCCTTCAAGGTCTTGAAATTCAAAAATGGGCATGAACATTTTAAACTTTAAGGCCAATTCTATCTTCTATGTAAAACTGGAAATATAAAATTGGAAGTGAAGAATTATTGTGAATTATCAACCAAATGTTAATAAATTATGACATAGAACGTGAAAGTTAAATCAATGATGTATTTCACCGATTAAATCAGTGAAAAAAAAATGATTGTTATCGAAATCCTATTTTCAAAAATATTGCCATACAGTACATACAGCTATTTTTTACACAAAGAATGTATGTGCCAATCGAGAGAAAACAAATTATGCGGGAAGCCAAAGAATATGCTGAAATTCACCTGAATGAATTTTGCCAAACTGTTGTCTTTTTTCCTGCAATAGAATAAAATGAAGAAAACAATGAAAGATTTAGGCTACTTCTATTTACCTCCTGTAGCATCTACCATCACTACAAATTTGTTTAGATCCAGTTTGCAAAATTCGGTTGATTCAGCTGCTTTCTTTTATTTTACTAATACCATAATAAGTATGTTTTTGTGTGTGTGTGTGTGTTTCTTCAGATTTCATCTGGAAGCTAATTTGTTTTATTCAAAAACACAGCAGAAAATGTTCCATTTTAACAGCCACTACACTATAACTTACATACAGCCCCCCCTCCCCCCCAAGTAAAAGAAAAAAGAAAACAAGAAAAAAAAAATTATTGATACCCCCCTCTCCCCCCACTGAAAGAAAGAAAGAAAACACTGGTAACATTTTAAGACTCACACAGCTGCTGAGAATATCTCCTGGCACCTCTTCACTCTCATCTGATATGATGACTGAAAATGAAGGATGTTTTCTATTCTAGATATCAAATTACATATTTTTTTATTAAAATGCTATTAATGAGTAAACATGTCAGCTCAGATACATACTTATGGACTGAGTAAAATCTCAGATAACTGCCTTGTTAATATATGCTTTACCAATTCTCTATGTGCAAATTTAGAGTGCAGGAATCAAGTTCCATGCTAACTTGGATCTAGATGGGAAAGGAAGAACTGAAATATAAAAGAGAGTTTTATGATATGTGAATACAGGCCATTTATTAGTATACACATGTTTTGTGCACACAATTTGCAACATTTTGAAGCTGTCCATTATATATGGATTAAAAACTCTGCAGTATTTTTCTACTACACAAATAGATACGGACAAATGCTCAAAACTGAAAAAGTTATCATGAACAGATGTTGCATAATGCCAGATAGACCATTTACTACCTCTGACATGGGTTACAGTTACATTCAAATGGACAAGCCGGGACTCTTGATCCCCCAAAAATTAAAAAGTTAATAGCTGACCTGACTAAAGAGACTTCACTTACCTTGGAGACAGCCATCATCATCCACATAGCTTGTTGGGGGTATCTGACCAGCAAATCTGAAATGATTCCCTTTATGGAAAAGAACATTATTGGTTCTTCACAATGAACTTTTCACAATTTCTGAAAATACATTATATATAGTGACAAATACATGGTTTAGAATACTTCCATTACTAAGCCCTAAATGAGATATAAATGTAATTGTTCATTCAACCCTTCACCTGACATATCCCTCTCAGGCAGACCCTTCTGAAATTTCACTTTCAGGGACATAACTCTGAGCAAAAACATAATTTAACTAATGAAAGAAAAACCACACACAGAAAACTATTGTGCCAAAAAAAAATCTGAAATTTCATAAAAGAATAGAAAAGTGGTGTGTGCAACTGCATGCAAATTTTGATGGCAGTCAGACGACTAGATCATGTTTAAAAAAAATATCGGAAATGGAAATTAGAAGAAACACCATCATAAAGCTGACTGTTGCTTTAGATAAAGCCACAACAGTTCCTCCATGTCACCAAAATATTGTTCTAACTTAAAAAAATCACAGACAGGTCAATTTTCAACTGATTTCAATCGAATAAAAACTGTCGGAAAGTATGAATTCTCTACTTGTGTTTTAAACCACGTGCAGCACGAGATTTCCGGTAATAACATAAACTTCATCAGAAAGGAGATGTAGCTGTGATGGGGGTTTGCGGCGATTGTACCAGTCTACCGATAGAGGCGACTTGCGGCGAGTGTGTCAGGTAAAGGATTAAGTAGACTGCATTGATTTTGCTTTCACTGAACTGCAGCCAAAGTTTAGTACCCAAAATTTTACAGGTAAATGCACACTATCCTTTAAATCTCCTAGACCATATTCCTGGCTTTCACTATCTAACATCATTTTTGTGGCACTTATTTTCAAATGTCATGGTATACCTGGTGCTTAGGACAACCATTATCATATATCTAATGCTTGTTTTCAAAAACATGATAGTCATTGAATAGATCACATGTTCACAGCATAAATAAATTCACCTCTAGCTGCTGAAACACATCAGCTTGAGCATGGCAAATCCTGGAAATCAGTTGAGGGAATGCTGTAAACATTTGATATGGTGCTAGTTGATGGTTGAGCTCTTCAATCACCTGGAAAAACAAACATAAGAGAGCTAAATCATGACTGAAGCATGAATGGCAGTCTTCACAAAACATATCTAATATGTCAATTACTTTCAAAGTTATGGAAAGAGAGTAAACTTTTGCTTCACTGCTCTGGTATCTATTCAGAATTAGAATACTGAAGTAAACGTAATGAAACCTAAACCGCATAATTGCTAATGATCAAAGTAGTCTTCCCCTTTACTTTCTGATTCCCTCTGGGGTGTGAAGTTCTGTATATACAAAAGGATTTTTAAGTTTTAGTGCAACATGTCTCAAGTCCAATATTTTTCATCTTCACAACTACATCTTAAATCTACATTTCTGAAAATCATGCAATGCTAAATACTGTGGTTAAGACAGGCTTAGATTCTCATGCCCATCATTATGATAAGAGTAGCAAATATTTTATGCCATCAGCTCTAGGCATTTATTCAACAAACAGCATGGGATAATGTAAAATGCTTGACATTGTAAGGGTGAATGTTTCAAATCAAAACAGTTAGAAAGGGCTGTTTGTCAGTGCTTACTGTATTGATTCTCTTCAGAACTGTGCGCTGGACTTGCAGTTTTTGAGACAGCTTCCCTTTGTCTCGCTTCTCAGTGTCCACAACTGAGGTACCGTAATCAAGCCATAGACTCAACAGTCGAGGCATTGATTGATATATATGCTGGTTTCCATACTTCAGGGACTGGCCAAAGTTACGGATGACATGGATCATAAATTCTCTGGAAACACACGTTAACTACTGCAATCTCGGGAAAATTATTACAATACTATGTATGCAATATCAAAATTTACCTTATAATTGAAGTGGGACTGAGGTGAGGACCTGTCATAAATCAACATTAAAGATAACTACAAAAACATAGCAAATACCAAAATTTCAGCAACAATATCCCAATACCTTTCATCAGTGGCTATCTACTTGCCAGATTGTGATTCAAACATTTAAAACAAGCATGTCAAAATTAACATAAAACAGTGTCAATAAGTTCATCTTACTACTGTATCCTCTGTGTTTTGTCATAAAAAGCCATTTCAAAATGTGAGACTTAAATGAATTTCAGCTAAAGTACTGTGAGAGCATTAAGTCCATCCTGAGTACTTTTAATTTATGTATTCTACTCTCTATAAAAATTTTCTCCAAGAAAGTTCTATCCAAGACTTCACTAGCCATCTTATATTAAGTATCACAGTGCACTACAAGATCAAGTTGAAAATTGAGAGAGACATAGATCAGGGACGTCAAACCGTTTTCACCAAAAGGTGGACATTTGGCAACCTCCCCCATGATATTTTATCACAGCAGTCGGCGGCTGTCCAATTATGTAAGACACATCTAGGCTTTTATTGTTAGGAGACATTTGCCTTATTTTGGGAGAAATTTGTAAGTTTTTACAGGAACCTGGGAAGGGAATTATAAGATTACACAACTAGTGAAAATTCCAAGGGCTTAAAAGATCCTACAGGCAGTGCCGTCATCATGATCACCGAGCATGACTAGACCTAGATTGTGAAATGTTGCCCGCATACATTAGCCTAAAACCATGTGCATATTATTTGTTGTTGTTGGTACTCTGATGTGCTGATTTTTCACCAACTGTTACATGACCACTCCACTGTATGTTCTGAGGTGTGAGGTACTAAGCGCTACCAACTTCAATCTCCATCTTTAAACAGCTGCCGAACAGCAGTTCGACTCTCAGCCTTTATCGTACTTCCGGTTCTACTGCTATCGCTCTGGACTTTATCGCATTAGAAATTATTATTGCAAAATTGCAATTGCTTGGGGACAGATTAAAGTCGACAGCTGATCGGCCAAATGTAAAAAAGTTGGCGACGATCAAAAAAGCCGGAATTCCGACTAAAGTCGGAAGTTTGACATCCCTGATAGTGTACACTGCTTCACAACCCACTCAGACGTTAAAAAAAAAAAAAGCCTATCAAAATAGAGTCAAAGATAACAGAAAACTCCTCACCCTTGCTTTTCAACCCTTTCTTTTTCATCGATGATTGCATTCATCAAGCGATCATAATACTTAGCCAGATAGAAATGGCCATCCTCCCAGTTGGGACAGATTTCGATGACCTCCTTGTACAATTTGACAATGGTGTTGGTCTCCTGATTTGAAGTTTCTTCGTTGTACTTGCCCAGCAGCAGCAATGACTGTTCAACAGGGAGAGTTGACTCATGCATAAAATAAAAACTAAAGGCATTTGCAGAGGTGAAATGGATAGTTTTTAACAGTTGTGTACATTACAAATACTCATTGAGCTTGCAGAGCTGAAATAGATAATAAGAGTGTACACAGAAAAAAACAAAAGGGAAATTGCAGAGTTGACATAGATAATACCAGTGTACATAACATGGACTTCAAGAATAGGTAGAGTCGTCACAGATAATACTAGTGTACATACCAAGGACAACAAGAACAGGCAGAGATGACATAATTAATACTAGTAAAAATAATATGAATTTTAGATTTATAAGAAAGGACAAGATAGATGAACTTCATTTCTCATTTAAAAGAAATTCCATTCACAGTTAATGAGATACAATATTTGTAGGACACATTCACACAACAGGCAGACAATATCAAGAGCATTAGAATATGACAGACTCAAGGATAATAAGCATAATGCTGATGGCAGAAATGAATTTTTATAATGCTCATGATTAGTTCTTAAAACCAACAATCACCCAGTTCTTTCAGAATATTTCAATAGATTATAAAGTGGGCACAAGGAGTATATACAGCCTTGCTGGTAAAGGGTGTCTATGTTTTAATTATGTACACATATTCAAATCCGTATCAACAATTAAAAAAAAAAAAGATATAAATTGCATGCATGGACTGACCACACTGATTACTGCAATATTCTCATAATAACTGACATTACAAGGACATACTATTACATTCTAGGCAGCATTTGTGCATGATTTAAAGGCATTACTTCTTAATTTTAAGGACATTGTTCCACTTTACCATGCAAGAGAATTACTGGTCACAACTTAAACAATGCTACAGTCGAGCACACAAGACTAAAATTTCTTGAGGATAAAAAAACCTGTTCGAGATTTTCATAATTCAAGATTTCCATGACGGCCTTTTCACAAAGGAATAGAAGGAATGACAAGGGAACATAAAAACCATGACACTAATGTGGTCCAATCTAAACAGTATTCTAGGAATTAGTGCCCCTGTGGTTACTTTTTTCTTTTGCCTTTCAATCTCCAGTGGGGTGGTTATGTCATGATAGCACCCCTCAGTTCATCTACATGACATCATTCATTGTCTTTTGGACAGCACGTTACCACCCCGCCACGTCCCTGTGCCTACATCATATCATATAGGCTATGGTTATTCCTTGCAATACAAACAGCATATATAACCTTGTCCATCACCCCACTCAATGACCATATCACCCCCTCCCAGTGATTATTTTCAATAAGGCCTAAATTTATACCTATCCTAAACACTGCCTATCCTATCACTGTTGCACACCTTTCCTTATCACCAACAGCCTGGGGTGAGCAAGGCCAGACAAACAATGGGCCTCATCAAACATTCTGCCGCTTTGAGACCGGAAAAGGATGATAAAATTGTTTGAGAAATGTGTGTTAAGAGTTTGAGAATAAAATAAAGAAAACATTGGAATTTAAATGGGGCCGATAACAGCATTCGACATTTCCGCGAAATCAAGATTAGTGCGTTTCAGTTTTCTGTGCACCCCTGTACTACTGTACAATATACAAAACGTCATGGAAACTGAAAAGACAAAAAAGTATCTACAACAATGGGATACCACAATGAAACTGAAGAGTTTGCCAAAATCAATATTTATGTGTACACAAAATCTTTCTCACAATCTGTTGCAATTTACAAATTTTGGTAGTCTTGTATGAAAAGGAAAAAAAAATGACAGAAATTGTTGTTTTTTATCCCTTCATAGGGCATATTAATGAGTGACATAAAAAAAGCAGGTTATTCTCCTTTCATTGGACATGGTCCAAAAAAACAGCTCAGATTCATTAATAGGTGCTACCAGTAGTATTCTGTTGAAAGATAAAAAGCACCCACCTGAGCATACACTTGTTTAAGTGAATTGCTTAGCGAGTCCCTATTGCTTGGATCAGACATGTCACCAAAGTGCTCACTGATTCCCTTGTCAAGGCAGGAGATGGCAGCATCTGATTCACCCTAAAGGCAAGACACAAATCCAACTGTTACATTCACTTGGATGTTTAATCTTAAAAATATTAATTGAAACTATTAGAGCATCCCTGCTGCCGTAATGTTTATTCATGTTCACTGTTCATAATGTCTGCTGGGTTGCCAACCCTAACAGGCCTAGATCAGAGATTCTAGGAAAAAAAAAAATCAGGGATTTTTCACTAAAATCAGGGACACTTTTTAGAAAGGATAAATTTACACACCAATTCTCTGACAAAACATGTTACTATGCCGAATCTTGGCATTTTATAAAGGTCTTGTCTTTCGTTCTTGCTTGATCACATTCAAACAGCATTTGCTTGAACATGATCACAAGGCAAAACTCTTTGATTTGACAATATATGTATATGCACTTCATAAGTTTTTTCTTTTCTCCTAAACTTAGGCCAGATTAATAGAGGAAGATGTGAACAGAGAAATTGTGAAGTCACTGACAAAACTGTACTATGTGGATTAAAATTTGAAGTTGTTCAAGCTTTCTTCTTGAGAGCAGAGTGAAAGAAAACTATGGAAAACTACATAATATATCCAGATCTGAGACTGCACAAGATGGCCCAACTTGGCCCAGATCTAAGTTTCACTCGGATAACATGTAGTGAATGTATCTCTGGACTGTCTTTAGAGCTATGCTCAATCTATAACAGAAACTGAGATAGAACAGCAAAATGCTTAATTCCTGATTTGATGATTTCTAGAGATCTAGATCTTAAGTTATTCCACAGCCCCCGATGATGCGTTCATCTCCTACGCTTCCAATATCTATTAATTGGGCATCAGCAATTCATGAAGTTTACTACTATCAAGAATAAAAAAAAATTGCCATCGTTGTTGCCACTGGTGGGTGAGATCGGAACTTGACATAATCAGTTTTGCTTTTTCATTTACGCTGGCTTTGGGCCAGTCACATAGGACTGTATAAAGCCCCAGTATCCCTCCCCCTCACATATGCTAATATAGAGAGTAAGAAAATCTAGACAGAAGGCTAGCACTGCCCGTGACCCACCTACTGAGAATATCACTAGACAGGTAAAAACAGGGCAAGATGCTCGAAGTGACACAGACCATTTGAAATAGACTCATCTACCATAACATTACACAATTACCGTGGCTATGACTCAGGACTCATGTCGTATGCAAGGGCATTACAAAACTCCGCTAACTGTAACTGCTGACAATGTAAGGTGCATCTGATAGGAGAAAATGCAAAACTATGTCCAATCACAGGCGTATATCTAGGCTATGTTCCACCATTTTACATCCACGGCTGGGATAGTCTCATAGTTCTGTTGATTAGGTGACTTTCTCCGTTGCTATTATTACTACTGTAACTTTATGAGAAATCTGGGATTTTAAGCATGTTTCCGGGTGTCTGGAAATCTGGGAGATACTGTTTTTTTGGGGGAAGGTTGGCGACCCTATGTTTGCCTTTTTCTGGCTTTCTATTCATATATTTTCTCAAATTGTGTTCCCTACACCCTATCACCAAAAGGGCTCCCATGGAGTCACTTCCATGTTCTTGAGGACCTGTACATGGCCTCAATATCTTTCTCTGTCAAAACCAAGAGTGTCTAGTAGATAGCAGATGGTCCACAACTGTGCTCTGAAGCATCAGAAATACAAAAGAATTTCACTCCTCCTGGGATGTAAAAGTTCATTTTAGAGCACCTGATGAAAGCTTATTCTGATACTCTGCGAGACCGCAAGTCTATTTTGTCTCAAGATGTTGCAAGAAGAGGTCATAGTCAGGTGTTTTATGCCCGTTTTGTCTGTATCGGTTGAATATAAATGATCTACCACTGCATGTAAGCAATCAAAGGGAGCCAAATTCTGATTGGCAGTAAGACAGTCATCCATTGACTGACCATAGGTCAAACACATGTGAATACACTTTTTAATACTATTTTTTTTTTATTCAGGAAAAAACAAATTTAAAAAAAAAAAAAAAAAAAATCAAAAATTTAATTTCTGAGCAAAAGCAACATTTCAGGATGCATTCTTCCTCCTCCCCCCTCCAATGGAAAGAAAAGAAAAAATGAGAACAAACCTTGGCATATAGCCACTTGGCTTTTTCCACATAGAAACCTGGCAGTTGGTAAGAACTGGCTTGGAGAAGGAATCCATGAGCAGACTGCAGGAAACTGGCTCTGTAAATATTCACTGCATAAAACAAACTACTACTTTCTACTGAAAAACCTAAACTGACAAAATCAGCAGACTAAATACCACTAAGGAAGCAATCCAAGATCCAGTTTAATGAATCCCATAATACTAAACGTAGATAGACAATATGCACAATTTTTTACTTTTCTGTCTTCACTTATGAAGGAATCAGAATTTTAAAAAAGTTTTTTCAAATGCTCACTTTATGACAGAAATGAATTATAAGGGGAACAATCTGTTCTGCTGCACCACTTTATCCAGGGGAAATTACATAAAACAGTATATCTCTATGACTGCCCATTGTGAAAATTGCAATTCATCAAAATGTTCCATCATAGAAGTAACCATATAAATGTCTGGAGAATCACATTTTCAACACTTTTACTCTTTATTATACAACTGTTTGTACTATTCCAACAAAAGCAGGCCCTTTGAATCATTTGCTCCAAATTTCTATGACAATCATTCCAAATCGTTTTTACAACCATGACAACATGATGCTTTTCAGGTAAAGCGACCTCCTCTAATGAAGATTAAGTGACTAATGCAGGAATGCTCAAGCATTCGCTTACTTCCTGGCAACTTTTGCGCTCCACAGCCACCATTTGCCTATCTGGGTTTCCAGTCCTGGATATCGTTCGCTCTGGACAAGTGATAGGAGAGTTCTCCTCAAGGTCAGAATGGGCTCTTGCGTTCGGAACGATGACTGAAATACAGGCAGTTTCAAATATATATGGCTGAGAACTGTGTGATCACTTCACTACAGATACTTTCTTTTCAGTTTCATAGTGTGAAATCTATAACACAGTTAACATATTCTTTACATAGTAACATAAGATGTCAAAATAATGCAGTGATGTAATCAAGAGCAAAAATTGTTCTGAGTTTAAGAAGTAATCTCTTTGAACTATTGGCCAGTAATAATAGCTTTGATATTGATGGTGGATAGCTGTGGGTGAGGATCAGAATTTTTCTTGTCTTCTCACAATGATGCTTTCTTAACTAATTATTTCTAATACTCCGCACTAAACATTAAAAATGTCTTCAATAAAGAAAATAAAATTGAATACTCAAATAATAATATTGTTAAAACTCCTACAAATTCACTGGTGTGGAGAAGTCTCCATTTTGATGATTTTTCTTTGCCCAATACAATGGATAACTTTTTTCAAGTACTATCCTTTGCTAAATACATGAGATATATACAAGCTCTAAGAAGATGATCAAGAAAATTGCCATTGCTCTTTTCATATAAAGTATGTGAGAAAAAAAAAAATTATCCAAAAATTTATCATGACAAGACAAAAAAAGCTTTCTTTACATGATGAATTTTTCAGAATTTTCCACTGAGTATTTTTTAAATAAAAAGATCAAAAGTGATTTTTTTTCCTCTCTACAAAGCTTGTTTGTACTGGGCAGAAGTAATCTGGTGAAAAAAAAAAAAGGCTCTTTAAGGGGGGGGTCCTGAAATGTGGATTTTGCTAAAAAAATGTGATTTTGGACTTTTGTTTTCTCTTAAAAGGTCGGCCTTTTCTGCGTATAAAAATGGTATCAAAAAGTATATATGTCTATTCTAGTGTGTTTGACCAATGGTCATTCAACATTAGGCCTAGTCTACCGTCAACGAGGATTTGGCTCCACCTGGCTGCTCCACGCAGTCGCAGATCATCACTATTTGATTATATGTAGGCAAAGAGTGCATAAATAAAACACTTAACTATGACCTCATCTAGCAAAATCATGAACTCCAGTGCCATGAGTGGACATTGGATGACTACTATGAGGCGAAAAAAACTTCTGATCAAGCAGATTATCAGTAGCAGGCACTCTAGAATGAACTTCAACGTCCTATAAATAGTAAACCTTCCTTTCTTTCTGCTATTTCAGAGCTTAGTTGTGGACTATATGCCACAGTAAAGGTCAAGAAACTCTTAGTTTGGA
>JBCEWB010052476.1:2856-14091 GCA_039654565.1 Peronia peronii | reverse complement strand
ATAGATAGATAGATAGATAGATAGATAGATAGATAGATAGATAGATAGATAGATAGATAGATAGATAGATAGGCAAAGAGTAGTGACGTTAAGGAAATCAGAATGCTATGTTTGAACATTAATTACAATATCGAAGTCACCCCAGAATTTTATAATTTTAAAAGGGTAGATGAGAGAAAAGTGAGGGGTGGGGGGGGGGGGGGAAGAGAGGAGAGGGAAACCGAGCAACAGTGAAATCTTGGGCTGCTACACGATACTCAACATTTAATATTACCTTTTACTTTTGACGTTGTGGAATATCTGAATTTTCCGTTTGGTTTGTCTTTGCCTGTTATCACTCAGATGAACCACTTATTCCGTCTTCGGGGCAACAATTTAACCATATTTGTTTAACTCTGACAATGTCCATAATAAAGATTACCTTGCACGGCCGCATGTTATCTGGGAGACTTTAAACACTCTGTGTACACAAGTAGCTATTAAATACAATGGCTTGATATTTGAACAATCTGTTAAATATTGTCAAACGAACGAAGTTCACTATGGCAAATTGCTCCTGGGTCTAGACTTTCAAAACGAGATTAAATTCGGTCATTTCTATGAACGTTTCGCTCGTTGTTTTCCGCACGTTTATTTGCTCTGAAATCGTATTCTGCGAAGTAGAATCGAACGTCAACGGAGTATTTTAAAATGCATTAGATGCTTGATTCGCCGTTCGAAACAAACTCTTTATGACAAAGACACATGGCAGGGTAACCAATATAATTTTTTTTTTTTTTGTGGGAGATTTTTGTGTATGCGTTTTATTGTTTTATGTTCTTTTTTTAGAATTGTAAAAAAAAAAAGAAAAGTAAAAGAGACGAAATCTCATATCAGCTGGTACACAGAAGTTTATATATATCACGGATGGCTGACCTTGAGTGTTACTAGATACCATTGTTGCTAGAATCTCGACATAGGGAATCTGAAGGTAAATCTGCACCTAATTGATTATTCACAGACATAAGGCGAATGGCTGGCAATAAAACACACTCACCTGCGGCTTTCTGCGATACCAGGTCAGATAATGATATCACCGTTCTCTTCTTGTTGTCAGGGGTTCTAATCTATTCAACCTAAAACCGGGTGGCCACCATTATTTTACCCTATAAAATACATGAACTCCATATCAGGTTATTTGTGTCTCGACGAGATAGCGCAGATGATTGTCAGAACAGCGGCCTTATTGCTGCTGTTACCTCTGTAGCTGCTGTCACCTCTGTAGCTGCTGTCTGTGTTGCTCCTGCTGTTGATGTTGTTACTAGTGTTGTATGATTGCTTGTGATGAATTTCCTTATCGTGCATTCTTCTGTAGTAGTTATAAGAATAGTTGTGGTAAGGTGTGATGTGTTATAAATTAAGAGAATAGCTATCGAAAAAGAATGTACTTAACTTTATTACTTATTGACAAACATTCTACATTTGAAGCTTACTTAGCCATTTAAGCTGCGTGGCTTAACTCCCATGACAAGAGTTCTTCAGCTGATTGGAATCTAGTCACGCTGTGATCAGTGCAGGTATATAGGGCAAAAGAAGATTAAACATGTATGAGTTGTACAGAGTTACAGGGAGAGAACGGTTAGAAGGGAGGAGGGGGCAGAGAGACTGGGAGAAACTGGCGTAGTCGTTGTAACAGCACGAAATAAAGATAAGGAATGTATGGAAGCGGTAAGAATTGATCTGATATTCATCAATTTAATTCCGACGACTCTGGTGATGGAAGGCCTCACAATGGGCGGAGGACAAATTATTGGAATTAAATGACATCTTTTATATTATTATTTACTATCTCTGTCCTCATTGTGACAAGAGGAAATATAGGAATTATATTATGTGTTGCCTTTCTATCTTGCCCTCATTGGGAAGTGGTGTCTTACAGCACAGCTCATTTCTTGACACTCTGTAGTAGGCCTACAAGAAATATTTCAAAAGAAATTAAAGGAGAAAAGGTAGAAATTGTTTTGAACATTAGGCACTCTCATAAGCAAGAGTCAAATAGGTTTTAAAAAAGAAAGAAAGAAGAAAGAAAAAAGAAAGACAGAAAGAAACGAAAGAAGAAAGAAAGAAAGAAACGAAAGAAAGAAAGAAAGAAAGGAAGGAAAGAAATTCAGAAAGAAAGAAAGAAAGAAAGCAAGAAGCAAGAAAAGAAAGAAAAATGAAAAAAAAAGAAAAACTGCACTATCTCACCTTTTTTGGTAACTCTCTGATCACCACCGCTGCTGTTGTCAGCGTTATCTTGTTTTGTTTTACATTAGAGTGGAACACCGTGCAGCAGTAGGGAAGATTTTGTACTGGCTCCTAGTTCTTATTCACCTACATACGTGACAAGACTGTAGATGACATGAACGCAAATCAACCTTCTGTAGCCACTGACTGCAGCCAGAATTCATTAAACACCAGGACCAGGTAGTCTGAGGGAGTGGGCTGCTGTAAATTAAAAGATCCTCTCTTGGTCGATCAATATCACAGATACAGGATAGAAAGCAGGAAATTTCTCTCATGAACAATAGAGAGAAGACGAGAGGAAATGGAGGGAAGAATAGGGTGAATGGGAATGAGAGAGAAACCCTTGGAAAGACTGGAAGAGAGTAGAGATGATATTGTTAGAAAAGAAGTTGGGAGGAAGAGAGGACTGGCCGATAGCGAGGAGGATCACGAGCTAGCAGAGAGGAGGAGATGTGGGGGAAAACTGAAAGAGTAGTATTGCTAAAGAAAGGAGTCTCGTAATTCCGTAATTATGAAACAAATTATTGGTGTCAATCGATAGCCACACCAGTTACTGTCTCCGAAAATCTGGACACGTCAACACATGCTGGAGAACAGAAACACTTGACCGTCAAACTGATATTAATCTCATCAACATAAGCAGGCCATAAAATCCACTTCCCGGGGCAATAAACTGTGGATCACAATGCTCTTGATTAATAATAGATGTCCTACTCTAAACCATAACAGATAATTTTGAGCACGGAAAAGGGGCCTGATATCTTAAATCCCAAGCGTGTTCTCGTGAGACCGGCCTCAAAACTTTGAACCATATGACCGGGAACACGGCTACTTCATTTGTTCACAAAGAAATGTGCCTTGACCAATGTCATGATTTGCAGAAAAGTATAGGCAAAGAATATATTAAAGTGCGCAATACAAGTATATATTTACATACCATACCATGGCTACTTCCTTACTTGTTCAAATGTAGCGTTTAATTCCACAACATTTTTTTTCCTTATCTTTGAAATTTTGATGACACTTTTTATTATAGAATTGAATTCTTTTGAAAAAAAAAATTGGATCACAGCAGATGAAGCATTCTGTTTCCAGCACTTTAACTATTTAGACATAAAATACGACATATGTTAACAGTTTCTCTAATTGGATGTGCGGAGACCAATAAAAAGGAGACAATTATTCCACTCTGTCTCTGAGGGAGACCTTTGTCGTACATAATCGTGTTCTATGTGTGGTAATGGCTTTCTGCCTCTTATGTCGATTTTCTTGCCAACTCTACTTTTTCCGGTTTCTCCGTGCACGTTAAGAAAATGTCGGCTCTAAACAAAAGAGAGGCACAGTGCGAGGGCGGACAGAGAAAGAGAAAAAGAGAGAGAAAGAGACAGATGGAACAAAGAGAGGTACTGAACTACACAGCGAAACAGATTGTAAACTCAGTTCTCTGTTGCTCTATCTCCATTTCTCAAATTTTGAGAAAATTGGTGTTTTATGTTTAGCAACTGCTTTTGCGCATAGGAGATAGAACTAAATGATTTTCAAAATCTACCTGTTTGGGCAAGTGATCAGTGAAATAATTACATTATATGGTAGATTTACTATCCCTCTTTCATATGACATATATATATCCAACAATCCCAAAAGTGGAGATAGAGCAACAAGGAACTGAGCTCACGAGATGTAGATGAAAGAGAAAAACGAAATTTTTTTGTTTCTTTGTTTGTTAGTTTGTGTTTCCTTTGTTTGTTTGTCTGTTTATTAACGAATCATGATTGTACATGTTGGGTACACGCAAGTGTGTGTTGTGAGCGATGTTTAGCGGATCGTCATTGTATACACGGGGCCCATGCAAGTGTGTGTTGTGAGCGTACGTGTGCTGGCCCGTGGAAATACTGGGTCACCGAGCGTGTGATAGTCTCTAGGCATTTTGTACGGGATGGTACTAGTCAGATCTTGTGTGTGTAATACGTCATGTGTGTATGCACTGCGTCACGGTTTTATGTGTGGCGGGTCGAGAGAGTTCGAGATAGTGAGAGCTTGTAGTTTTGAGAGAGTTCGAGGAGAGCTGGTGGATATATAAGGGCTCAGCCGGAGAGGGAGAGGGAGAGAAAGTGCAATGCGATGAATGCCGTATGCATCGGAGTTAGACAGCTGCCCTGAAGTTTGTTACCAAGCACCTGCAATAAATTCTGCATCATTTCGACGTCGAGGATTCCTGTTCTTATTTCTCCGTTACTGTGTGCGTCTCGTCCGCATTCACCGCCTGATCACCACTTACAACGTCACAACTAACACTGCTCACATTGAAAGTTTGTGACAGTTTAACTTTTTTGTTTGCTCTGCATTTACATTGGTTTCTTTTGTTTTGTTTTGTTATTTTAGACATTGCGGATGTCTATTTTTTGTCCATGTCTTTAAAGTTTATGGTAGCCATGCAATGCCATTCTGAAAAAATGGACTCACCGATTTTCTATGTAAATGACTGTTCATCTCTTAGATCTGCCATTCATATTAGATTTGGGTTTCTCACAATAAGTAACAATAGATGTCAATTTTCTACCTCATGACATGAAAATAAAAAGAGTCGTGAGTAGTACGGCAAATACTGACCTCTAGAATTTGTCAATATGTCATTAAAGTAAACTAACAAGCGCAATGGGCCACAGTAAATCTTTATCAAAACATGATGTTTCTGACAAAACGCCAATCTGTTACATGGTGTTACATAAAAAAAGAACAATAACTCAGTCTGTTACAAGAAGTCCGTTAGAAGAAACAAACTCTTGGAGTATTTTATCGTTGACAAGCGGAGGTTGTTTTGTTTACAAAAAGGCTTGTCGTAAAAGCAGAGAGAGTCGCAAGTGCTCGGCTCCCTTTGTGTCAAGGACGTTGTCTGGTCCAGTCAATGCCTTCTGAACGTCCTGTTGGCTCACGAGATCAGTGGCTGGCATGTACTCAGATATTAAGTCCAGCATTACGCATCTTGTTCGTCAAGCTTATTCGCGGTGATTAAGTAAGAAATGAATACTTCATTCATGTTCGAATAGGCCCGCAGCTGACAATGCAAAGATAGTGGGAAGTTTTCTGCGCAAATTAAATCTAAACTTGGGTGATCCGAAAATCAGTAAGCTCCAACATTTTCATACAGGCTGAGATAATAAGATTTACATGTCAATATGTCATCACTCTAGAATGCTTGTTAGTATAAAATAAGATGTGGAATCATTGCTTGTATCGAATTCTGATCCGACAAAATAGCTAAATAGTAAAAGATGACTGAAACAGCGAGCAGCTGGGCTAAGCTTTGATGGGGTATGTTTTTATTGTAGGAAACGATTTTACTCGTTGACTTTATGTGTTAACACTAGAGATGTCAAAGGCCGATCGGATCAAAGACTTGAAAGACTCCGACCTATTATATTTTGTATTAGGGTGATGTGATTTCTAAATAACAAACGAAGCAGTAACAATCTGTCTCATATTGTCGTGTTGATCTAAACCGTAATTCCATGAGCTTGAATAATATCATAAGGGAATCACTGGCATTCTGACAGTTTTATCTGACAGTCTTAGGGTACTATTTATTGTCAATGTCTTAGCATTGTAAGCGGCGTTACGTCAAATCTTGCCTTCCCCCCTTTGTCTGATTCCTTTTCCGAATTTAAGAACTTATCTTATTATAAATCATCAGTTTCACTTAACATTCATGAGCGTGACAGCCCAACATTGGAGACATTTAGAACAGTATAAGTTACAAAGACTGAACTCTAACCCCATCAGCGTTCATCTCGTTTGTAATTTTGCATATTTCAAGCATATGCCAATATGAGCTCCAGAACCTTTACTGCGACCATTGAAAAGTGAAAGAATCGAGTTATATATATATGTTGGATTACTGAAGAAGGGCGTGATATATGTTCAGTAAATGCATGCAACCCATTTTGAATCAGACCATTAATAGATATTTGGAATAGTTTGAGGGGAGGTGATGAGTGGAAGGGAGAGGGCATTGTAAATCATTGATTATTATTATGGAAATAAGAATATTAGATACATTGAATGATATAATGAGCCTCGTGTAACAATTATGGGGATGTATTTTATCGAAAACACATACATAAAGAATTTTTATTATTATTTTTTTTTTAACTGATTTTCTTGCTCAAACTTTTATTAAGATCCATTTTTGTGCCTCATTCATAAAATTACTTTATCTTACAAATGCATTCCCTTTACCATTTACCCTTGCATCCACCTGCCCTCCTTCTGATTTCTTTACCCGTAATGCCATGTATCAAGCCCTCCATAAAAAAAAAAAAAGTAAAAACGAAATAACTTCCATTTTTCCTTTTTTTTTTGTTTGTTTTTGTTTCTGTTTTTGCTTGTTTTGGGTTCTGTTTTGCTTTTTTGTTTGTTTTTTAATAATTATAATATTATTATTATTATTATTATTAGTTTAGACCATTTCCATTCTAAACTAAAAGATCGAGGAAATCTGAATGTAGTTATTAAAGCCCATTTTTCCATCCGTATGATTATCCATCTGTCTGCCTGTGCACCTCATTTTTTTTCATCATCAATAATTTATCCATTCTTCCATCGTATCTTCAGTCTGTCAGACAAACTGGCTCAGTGCCATGTCTTACTACCCAAAAACTATTTTTGTTTTACGTTTGTAGGTACGGTGTTATAGTTTTTCAACCTTCTTCTAAAGGAAACGTTTTTCATGCATGTTTTCCTTACCATTAATCTTCTCATGTCGTTAAAAACACACCAGCAGTATTAATGTTAATTTGAGCAAAACCCGTTAAAGAACGGAGAGGAATCGATTTAGCTGTCTACATGTTGGGACACTTTCGTATATTATAATTTTATTAATATTCGAAAGATTTCTGAAGATCTAGGAGCCAAGTAGCAGGAAGAACATTAATGAAGTGCGATAGAGGTTTTCTTAACTTCTGAATGTAGGCCCATTACTTGCCTTGTCTGCTGATGAGATAAGTGCCCATATTTTTGTCTCGCATTCCACAGCCTATGGTCATTTGGTCAGATCAAAAACAAAGTGCGTGACCCAGTAGGCCAGCCAGACATCAGAAACAAAGAAAGAACAATAAGAATGTTTCGCAAGCCCCCTCCACCCCCCCCCCCCCTCCCCTCACCACTCCCTTTCCGGCTGGGTGACAAGTCTCGGACGTAACACAAATGACCCACATCACCAGTCTAAAGCAATGTGATATGGAGACAGTACTATGTGTACATGTAGTTCGTATTGTCCATAGATCACTTCTCCCTGCATCAGCTATCTTGTTCTGTTTGGCCTTGTAATTGGAAAGTCCCGGTCTACAACATTGGCCGACGTTCTTTTTTGTTTTGTTTTGTTTTTTTCTTTTTATCTCCGAGTTACAGGGACATCGGGCCGAGCCTGGCAAACAGCTTTGTCTTGTTCGATTTTCACCCTCCAGATGTAATTTGTGATTACATGACCGCTCCCCTTTACATCCTCACATGATAATAGCTGTAGGTTGGAAAAAAGAAAGGGAAAACGAAATTCCTTGATGATAGGATCACAAAACGTAAAGATAAACGGCCATAGCTGGTGTGATTATGATATAACGGGGTTATTATGGAATGACAAGGTTACTAGTTAGTGGGCATCGGTCTATCAACGGCGTGGGGATGTGAAATTTGCAGAGAAAAGTAAAGAAGGGCAGGATGAAACTGGACATTCGTAGGTAACGGAAAAAAGGAGTGCTAGAGTTTGTATGTGTGTTGGAGGGAGGGGGGGGGGGGGGAGCGACTTGGCAAAGACACCACAACATTCCGCTATACAACTCCATCCTCATCCTCACCTCCAATGTGTGAAATGTTCATTGTATTGGTTTTTATTTGTTATTTTGTTTATTTATTTGTTCGTCAAAACTATGGGATGTCTCTGGTTTGATATTACTTTGACTGCAAGCAGTAGATAGATATCGCGGTAGAAATGACTTTTCGAGATAGGGGAGAGTGAAAGGAAAGGGAGGGTGGGAAAATGGGGATGGACAACCCTGAGGGAGAGATCAAAGTGGCAAGGAGTTCTGGGGCAAAGGCCTTCTATGGTCAGAATCAAAGGAACTGTTAATATAAATTCTACATTACATTTTACTCTAATACACAACAGAAAAGCACTTCATTTTTCTCTTAATCAGTATTTTTGCATTGTTTCTCATTTGTCATTCAGGAGGGAAAATAAATCATATAAAAGCCCTGACCTATTTTGGAAATGAAATGGAAAGGCGTAAATGCTAGAAAGTTTTGCTCTGAGAACGGCAATTGCTGCGCCGTAAGAAATTAGTTCTGTCAATCAAGATTTACGGAGGATTGGCCCTGGAATGTCCCGCTGTGCGCTGTAATTTGAAACATCGACGTTTGAAGAGAATGATTCGTGGTGATTTTCTGCCATTATCGCATTGTGGGTTGAATTTGGCCACAGGTAATTGTGTTTTCGGTTTGACTGGGCCAAATACTGAGTTTGAAATGTCCTTTGAAATTGTGTGTTTAATACGGTCTTCATTATTTTTGTCTTTGTCCTCATTATTCCTGTTGTTCTGCAGACAATTTATTTGTTTGTTGTCTTTTTCTTTTCTATTTACCTTTCACATTTAGGTTGTCGATACTGACGTCAAGAAAAAAAAAAGTTATTAGTTATGATGAGTTGTTTTTATTGTTCTTGTTTTAGGTATGTGTTTTTCTATGAAATTCCCATATGAAAAATGATGGTGTCATTGTCATTCAAGTTTTTTGTTAAGAGCCACATATACAAAGAGTCCTTGCAAACACCAGAAAGTGTTTGTAGTGAAAACCACTATTGAATTCTTCAAACACTATCAACAACAACAACAACGACAACAACAGAAGATACTGAATCTGCACAGAATTGATCCAAGTATCCAATTGATCTTAGTAAAACAGTGAGCATGTGTATGGCATGGTTAAAAATCACTGCAGCTTCTGTCATCTCTTACCAACGTTTTATGCACAAAACTGCTGATCATGGTTCTTCTTGGCTTTTATGAAAGAAAGCAGTTCTGATACTGATCCATCCTCAGCTATGCTGCGCTAGATTCATCTACCTTCCAGATGCTCCTTCTCTCTGCTGTAATGACAACATTGTTTTGTGATGAAGTGGCATTATAGTAAAATGCACAAGACATCGATATATTTCATGGCTGTGACGAACAGGTTCTGAGGTGATCATAATATTATTTAGAACAGATAAACAGAGATGAATTAAACCTACCAAACTCAGCGGCTTAATTAGCATCTTCAAAACTGTCAGATCATTAATATTTCTATCTGATATGATCATTCACCAAAAAAAACGAAAAGAAATGAAAAAGAAAGAAAAAAATAGAATGAGAGAGAGGGAAAAAACAAATCTTTCATGAGTTTTCCACAAATTGTTTTGTTGTCATTCTCAGTGGCCTGTCATTCACATGAGTGATTTTTGTGTTGTGAAAGGAGTCATTGTTTTCTTTGCGCTTCACTGTATGATTCAGACCATTAGCGACTTCATTTCTGCGATACTCTAATTTGAAAAGTTGTCTGACCAGAAAAACAAAGAGTCATATTTTTTATGTCTGAAATGATCTGTTGGTTAAGGCAAGTTTTCTCCTGTCACAGAAAGTTCTTGGAATGGCTGATTTTTCCCATCTTTTTATTCCTTGATCTCTGAGCCTGTGTATGACTGCGCACAAAATGCCCGAAATATTTTTTGTCACTATAATTGAATAACCATTCTTGTTGTCTGGGCTAATTTTAATGAGAGTTATATCTCCTTTTATTCCCTGATAAATTTCATGGATTAACTTTCAATGGATTGAAATCTTGTCACCACTATAATTCTCCTAATCGGAAATGCTGATATACGCCCTTAGTGCTCTCATACCAAATATTCTCGAAAAGAGGAAAAGCAGTAAGGCAAAGTGCTGAAATTTACTTTCTAATCCACAGATGTCCAAGTCCGTTTGAGACATTTTTGTCTTACTGTTGTTTCAGAGCCAGCCAGGCATAGAAGACAGAACTGTTCATCATGAGTTCTACAACTTTACCCAGCATGGACTTCAGCAATAATATACTGCTGGTGTCCTCCTATACCAACAACAGCACCATGCCCAACGATAGCCTTCAGCCCACAGACGCCACAGGCAATTCAACGGCCCAGATGTAAGTACAACTGATAATTCTGTGGCCTAGTACTTGGAGTCTTCTTGCAGTAGATCGAGAGGCCTTATTTAGCAATGGTCTTTAAATGCACAGATTTCATTAAGTCTTGCTTTTTATACTCATTTCAAAGAGAAATTATCATCTGTGGTATGACAACGGCTTCATTCACAACGGTACCACAGGAACAAATCACCCACATAAAATTCATATTCCAATTTTGCCAACTGTTTGAATGTATTGAAGTGTTTATACTGACTAAAGTGACTATCACTCATCATGCTACGAAAATCGACAAGCAGCGACTAAATCAATACAAATCCTTGTAAATAAAATTATCGAATGCACATGACTGGAAGTGGTGTTGTATTTCTTTTTTTTTTTTTTTAAAATGTTTCCCTATCCATTTTTCATCAGGGTTAAGTAATCTTGATTTCTGACCTAATATTCAAGTTCCCTTCTTCAGGGCAAGAAATAAAATAGAGATCATGAATACGAATGTCCATAGGATAGAAGGTAAAATTGTCACATCATCATAATCACAGTATCAACATAATCATCGTCATAATTAATTTACGTAAATATCTTGAGCATTGTGACAAAGACTTCCAACCTCGGAACTAAGATTGAGTTCAGCGGAGGTCTGTGGTTCGTATAGTGATCATGAATACGAATGTCCATAGGATAGAAAGTAAAATTGTCACATCATCATAATCACAGTATCAACATAATCATCGTCATAATTAATTTACGTAAATATCTTGAGCA
>JBCEWB010052465.1:0-14092 GCA_039654565.1 Peronia peronii | reverse complement strand
TGTCTGTCTGTCTATCTATCTATCTATCTATCTATCTATCTATCTATCTATCTATCTATCTATCTATCTATCTATCCTCTTTCCCACGACTGCCTCTCAGTCTTTCTATCCATCAGTCAGTCTTTCTGTCGGACAATGGCGTGCCGGACTCAGTTTGTATCAGAAGATAAGCTCTTCTCATGTGAGGAAAATAAAAGTACGTTTTGTGCCAAACATGTAGAGAAATACTTTATTTTTTTTCTTACCTCTGAATGTCATAATTATGCTGATTATGGTGGCACGCTTTTTTCATTACATACATAGAGATGGACGGCGCTTCGAATGAGCATCGAAAAGTGTTTGTCGTCATTGTAATTAATTTGCTATCAGCAAAAATAGCATATTACGTTGACTGTTTTCTGTATCATCGCTGTATTGAGTAATTGTTACATTGGGTACAAGTGTCACACAAATTCCACTTTGTCTTTACCAGTTTCTCTTTCTGTGCCTCAATGCATATATCTCATAGGGCCGCAACCATCACGACTGCCCTTTCACCTCTCCCTGACGATCTGTAACATCACACTCACAGTAACAAATTCCAGACGGTGCACCTATGGGTGATAATTATATTTGAACGGTTGCATCTGGACACTCTTGGCCGGAATGACCTCATTACCAGGGGGCGATTTAG
The DNA here is from genome assembly GCA_039654565.1 of Peronia peronii. NCBI lineage: Eukaryota > Metazoa > Mollusca > Gastropoda > Systellommatophora > Onchidiidae > Peronia > Peronia peronii. Next base: position 13,419 of record JBCEWB010052465.1, on the reverse strand, counting down.
GTACTGCAGCATAAATCATAACGCCTGTTTTGTAAGAGTACGTCTGTACCATTTGCAGCGAGGTTTAAGGAGAGTGCAGGCCACCAAATTCTCCTGCGAGTTCTACCATGCATCTACACCTGCTGGAAGCCTGTAGTAGTAGCGAGGGATAGATGAGGATAATCATGTTTATAAGGAGCATACCGGAGGATGCGATCTACATCTGCAACTAGGATAAGTGATATACTGGACCTGGAGTTCTCAGTCCCGGTAGCCTTGACACTGAGCCAAGTTTACACATTTACAGACCTTCAAGGACTGATGATTGATATAAAGGAAAGAGCTGTCACAGTTTCTTATCTCTTTCACCCATTTACTGCCTGAACCTCAGTCCCTGTATTCTAAAGTCTTCTGTATAAAATCATCTAGCATACAATAACCTCCGTTCATGGTTGATGGCCAAATACCCAGAATGTCGCTGGACGTTGAACTCCTGGCTGAGCTCAAGTTGAAGTAGCCAGATGTAAGAGTTTGAAACGATTTTCCCAGTTGGATTGGTCTCATGTTTTTAGTAGTCCAAAGCTGACGAATGCAAAATTACCGGAATGAGACATGCTTTAAGAGTAGTTAAAGAGAGACTACCCAAGAACTTTTAAAAAAGTATACTCAACATTCTCAAAGAAACCCCAATTAAGGAAAAAAAAAACAGAAAAGCAACCAAACAAATAAAACGATAGCTATAAAACAATAAAATAAAATAAAATAAAATAAATTGTTAGCTAAAGACAGCAATAGAAAGACATACATTTTGAAGTCAATTCCTCCTGACCAAGATACAATATGCAACAGCAAACTATGATCATGGCTTTGGATGAAACGTCTGTAATTTCCATCTTGATAACAATCATCAGTTGGAATCATAATTTCAATCATATTGAACATTTGAAAATGATGGACTTGTTGTTTTTGCTGGGAGGAAAATATTTATCTAAGATAATATTCCACGCAGTCAGGATAGCGGTCAAAACAGATGAGGATAGCAATTACTGAGATTTTATGATTTCTGTCAACAATGGCCGTCACCGTTTGTTTTAAATATTGTAAGTAAAGAATGGCTTGGTAGTTGTTATTGTAAGACTTCTTCTAGGTCTTTGTTTTAGATAGGCAGAGAGTGGCTCGGTAATTGTTATTATAAGACTTCCTATGTCTTTGTTTTAGATAGATAGAGAACGGTTTGGTAGTTGTTATTGAATGACTTCGTGTTTGTCCCATCCACACTGTTTGCCTCCTTCCGTCCACTTTTTGTTCTCTAGTAACAACCATATGCGATGATTTTCTATGATTCAGATGCTTCTGTTCTAGACAAGCGCCTAGTTCGTGTAGACAGAATATGTCATTCACAGTCAGTAGGCAAGCTCAAGCTGCAGCCAAAGAGTCAAATATTATCTGTGATTAAAGAATGTGAAAAAGGGAAGATATAACAAGTTACATTTCTATCATTGGTTTTACATCTCTTTTATTGATTTCCTTATCTTTCCATAACATTGCCTCAGAGATATGTGTCAAAAAAAGCTTTGTTGTTGTTGCTGTTGTTGCCACAGAAAACATTTTTAAAAAATCTTTACATCAGATTTGTGTGATTGAAAGAAATTAAAAAGACTCCTTTCTAGGAGATATAGCATTGTAGTATATTTTCACTTTATTCCGCCTCTTAAATATATATTTTTGCTTCTGACATCAGTGTTGTCGCTTTGTTTGGTTGATGTGAGTGAGAAATATGTTATGACTTGGGTAAAATAACACGTTAAAAAAAAATCACAGTAAAAAATCAATTTGTCAGTTTGTGTCTGTGGGAGGAATTCCCTAAGATCCTGAAAAACAGTGCTGTGCTGGCAAACGCAATAGGAGACCGAGATAACCACCCCAGAGGAGGTTGAAAGGCGTAGAATCACCGTAACCCGCAGTAGGAGTTTCCTGAAGCAGAAAGGTATGGCACAGCAGATGTTCATTATGGATGTCACACTCACCGATATTGCCGCCGTCTCTCTCTCTCTCTCTCTCTCTTTTTCTCGTTTGGCGCAGTGTATCTGCCTAAATAATTTTGACTTATTCCTATTTTCTGTAGATATTATAATGAGCATTCTATGACATAAAACTAGTGGATTTTAAAGTTATTTATAGCTCGTAGCCTTTTTGTACGCCAATTAAAAAAATAAATCTGTTTTTTATCCCAGGCTCTCCCATGTCCAGGCAATGACAGAATTAATGTAGAACAGGAAGCATGACTCAGTGCTCCGAATTCATAGCGATTAATTCACCCTTATATGTTCGCTCGTGTCTAACACAGAGATGTTGTATAGATCAGAATGATAGTGTTGCCATGTCAAAAGTTTTGACATCCAGAATGGCAAAAACACACTTCCCTGGCTTCATGAGACGCATTAGAAATGCCGACAACACTCGGCTTTATTGTTCTGAGAATTAAGAAAATTCCACGTGACTGTTTAGTGGCACTGCGATTTACATAGTTACGTATGTGCGTCAATGCAATCAAATGGGTAATCCGGTTCTCAAGGGAGCTTATATCTCTCACAGACATTTAAAGCGACAAAATAACATGTAAGAAAATACAAATAAATAAAAAAACACGATGTTGTTATCAAAATAATGATTAAAATATAGAACGAGAGAGGGGCGAAATGAATAGATAAGCGGGCGGGCCTGGAACTATATAAACTGATCGTTTTCAGTGGAAATAACAAGCTTTCAGAGAGAGGGAGAGAGAGAGTAAAATAGAAGCGACAAAAAGTGAAAGAAACAAAGAAAAAGAGAGAAAGAAATGAAGTGAGGGAGAGAAAGGAAGAGGGTGACATAATAATATCTCATAACTAATACAGATCAGAAAAAAAATATGTAAACAAGGACGTTGAACGCAACAGTTTCAGTGTAAGAATAGAATGATCATTTCGAGACATAATTGGATATCGAGATGCCAAGGATGAAAAATATACACAGCTCTTCATGGTATTATATATGACATTTACAAACGTGTGTTCAAACACACAGAAATATGTATGAAATAAACAAAATTGGAGCATAGCCACAGAGTGTATCTAGATAAGTAGCAATTAAAAAAAGTAAAGAGCGGATCAATTTGTTGACTTGTGGCTGAGATACCGAAACCATAATTTAACATATGCCAATTTTACCAGTAGAAGTCTCGAATGAACACTGCCAGCACACAGACACACATATATCTATTTCTATATATCTATATCTCTATAGATATATATTATATGTTTAGAAAACGAGAGGAGCATAAGAAAGAGACAAAGAGAAAGAGGAAAAGAGAGCGAGAGAGACGCAAGAAAGAGAACAGAGAGAAAGAGATGGAAAGAGAATAGGGAGGGCAGGAGCAGAAAGCCAAAAAGAGAAAGAAAAAGATGGGAAAGAGGACAGACAGACACAGAGAGAGAAAGAGAGAGAGGGTATGTGTATGAGTGTGTGTATATGTGTGTGTTTATGGCCACGAGGGGTTGGCTCTTGGAGATGTTTTCATCTGGCAAAGCTGACCAGTCAAAGTTCCATATCTGTTAATATTTCGATACCAAAACTGGCATCATTTCATCGATTTTTTTAACAGACTTGACTCCAAGAAATCCACAGTGACTACTTTGGGAACTAATGTCCCAAAATATGAATTTCTTCATTGCCATCGTTGTCATTTCAAATTGTAAGCACACATTCAGGAACAGTTCAGTGGGCAGAAGCTTGATCTATCTTATACTTAAAAGTGTACAGGAAAGGAACAGGAAGAGAAGAGAAGTAGTCCAGCCCCCTCAGGTAATTTTGCTACTCACACAAAACCGTACCCCTAGTGTCCCAGACTGCTATCTTATTGTATTAATGTTATCCTCTGGGAGAGTCCATCCAGAGACACAAAGGTACAACAAGAGCCAATACATGATGGGTAACACGTCCAGCAAAGGGTAAGAAACAACAACAACAACGACAACGACAACAGCAACAGCAAAAACAACAACAACAACAACAACGTTATGATAAAGTCCAACATTTTCCATTTGTCGGCGATATTTATTTAATAACCCTCTCATCATCGTAAGCAATAGCTAAACTGAGAGAGCAATGGTTAATTTGATCTCTATTGCCCCTTCCCTCCTATTCCCCTCAACCTTCTTTACATTCCTTCCAGCCAGACAGTGGAAAGAACAGATTTGCTGGTGGCATGCTGAGTAAGAACATGCCAGCAATGTCTACAGTTTGTCATTATTGTTATTGTCCCTTTCGTCAGCCTCATCATGACGGATATCCCTTGAGTAATGCTTCACTATTGCGCGTCGTGATTGTGAAGCAGGAGACAGATATCTTTGGGCACTGGATTCTCTTGAGATAAGGTCATCGAGACACTGTCTGCATAACAACTACCCTGGGCATCTAACCAAAGGATAACATGAACGGACTCGTGAAGAGGCGCTAGATACCTGACTATATAAAGCACCGTCTAAGTTTTGAACAGCGCGCACAGCATGTTATGGAAAGCCAATGCGAGAGATAAAAAGAAATCACCAACCTCTGTCACTGATAACTGGTCCGGAAAATTGAATTATTCTTTGCTTATATATTCCTGATTACAGGCATCTTCTGGCTTTATATATCGATCTCGAAGTTCATAGGAGCTATTTAGTGAGATTCTCTTTGAGTTCACGATGTATTAATGTGCATCAATTTGTTCACTGCACATAATCATATCAATGTTTGATCTGTCGCATTGGTGCTTCTGAAATCGTGCTATGAAACAGTTCGCTGAGACAGTAATCAAACAGTTGATTTGTTCTCCAGATAAGAGGGCTCGAATAAAATGTAACATTTTAAATTTTGAGGGGTTTTTTTTATATATCGTCTTTGTTTTATTTTAAGGATCTTTTTCCTCCGGATGATTTCAATCTCTCTGTGATGAAGATGTGAGATCTGAGAAGTGAACACGAGATCAAAAGGACTTCTACACAAATGACAGTGAAATATTTTAATCTCGATATCAAAGACTAATGCAAAATATATTTTTTTTAAGGATACCGTACTTGACACAGTTATGAGTGCTTTAATGTTCTCAAGATTTCGGCTTAGGGAGTTTTAATTCTACTGTAAATTCTACTACTAACTCTGATCCGTTTTCTCTCAGAAATATCTGGTACGATATATTATAGTGTAACTCCTCTAAGAAGTAATAAATCTGGATGATATATATACTTTTCTGTAGTTGAGAAAGACAAAGATCTCTCTTGAAATTTTATTTAAGACAACGTGGAAATACTCTCCATGACGACGGACATGGATGAGTGCCCGGGGTGTTTGGGTGTAAACAGTGAAAATATCACAGTTTGTCATACAAATGAATACTTCAAGAACTTAGTCTCTCCATGGTTCTAACTAAGGAAGAAATGTCTATCACAACTATTACTAACCAATAAGGCGTTTATATGCAGGTACAGACTTCAGAAAGTCACGTTCAACTTTTTCCCCCTGTTGATCTTTCATTTCCTTCCCGAATAAAATGGTGGTCAGGCCCATTGCTTTTGTTATAGCTACATGATGATGATCAGTGCAAATGGAGTAATAGCGATATGACTAAGATTACTGTCAGTACTATTACTACTCTTGGTTCTCATGTCTGGTTTATATCGATCTTGATCTGTCTGATTCATTAATTTTCAGATCTAGTATAGTCTTGACGAATAATCAGTGGATAGAATTTCATAGATGTTATTTACGTCTCTGTCAGTCTCCTTCTATTTACAGTTCATACCATCTTCCCTATTTTTGCTTAAGAGAAGAGGAGAGTGTATCCTGAAATATAGCTTTTGCTCAACGTTCTGCTTTTTTTAAATATAAAAATAATATCAAAAAGTGAATATTGTCCAATTTAACGTGTTTGATCCATGGGTCATTCAAACAGATGGCCGGGCCTATAATTATTGTCAGCCAGAATTTGGCTTCCTCTGATTGCTATATGCAGTGGTAGATCATCACTCCTTGGCTGGACACAGGCAAGGGATGCATAAAACACTTGATTATGACCTCTTCAAGCAATAACTTGCGCCCCAGTGCCAGGGTGGACAGTGGCTGATCACGATGAGACGAAATAGACTGACAATCACACAGAATGTCAGTATAAGCTTTCACTATGTGCTCTAAAATGAGTTTCCACTTCCAAAAAATTGTAACATTTTCTTTATTTCTGCTGCTTCAGAGCACAGTTGTAGACTATCTGCCATAGTAAGGGTCAAGACAGAGAAAGATATGGAGGATAGATATAGGTCCTCAAGAACACGAAACGTACCACAGGAGCTTTAGGGTGTAGGGATCAGAATTGGAGAATAGATATAAACAGAAAGCCAGGAAAAGACAGAAATTTTTAAGGAGAGCGGATCTTGGAAAAAGGCTGTCTTGGGGCTGAAAACCGCATGGATAACTCTACATATCATCCCCCCCTCCCCTTAAAAACATTTTAAACGGGGTTTTCGCATAACCCGAATTTTTGTGACAATTCTGCTATCTACTAATTTATTTCTGGACCGGTTCAAACTAAGTTTGGCATATACCATTTTTTAACTACGCAAAAAAAAAAAAAAAAAAAGTAATTTCTATGTCCTGTTCTGTTGGTAAATTTTGGAAAAAAACAACAAAGGTTTTTGTTATGAAAAAAAAAAAAGGCAAAATGTGAAATTTCGCCACATGGCATTTTCAAATATTGTTTAACAAAAAAAAACCCAAACTTTTCTTTTGCACTGGAAGAGCTGAAACTGCTTAGCCTTTTAAATAATATGACAAACAATAAGTTGATAAAGTTTTATTAAGTTACATTGACATTTGGTGGACGAATCAATTTCAAACATAACCTTTTCAGATACCCAGAATCCAAGATGGTGACGTTAGTATAGCATCTGTTCGAGCCAGTCAATTTTTTTTTATTTACTGCTTTTATCTAATTTGAAAACATGCCGAAAAGGTTAAAAATGTCTATCTGTTATAGTAAAAATAATCACTTCCAGGACGTGCCAACCCCCTCCACACATTCTTAAATCTCTTCTCTTTGTCACTAAATATTATCCATATCCGTTCGGGTCGGTCAATTCTTTTATTCACTGCTTTTCTAAAATCTAATTTGAACATGCTGACTTTGATCGCAAAGGTTATAACTCTCTATTTTTCTTAGGATAAAAATAATCATTCCCAGAACGTGTCCCCCTTTACATAGACACACTTAAATCTCTCCTCTTTCTAACTAAATGCTAACCATACTTCCACAGATGACATTTGCAGCACTAATTGTTTCTTCATTGTCTCTTCTGTAATTGGTCACAGCTTTACTGGTCATTAACGAGACTCATTGGTCCACGTGTGACTGTAGAAAGCAGATAGAGACCATCTTGTCTCCACATGCAGGAAAGAAAGGGCAAAATTTTAATGGAGCCGATGTCGAGGGCATTCGGAAGGGCGGCCATGGAAGAGCGAAGACCGATATCTACGTAGCACAGTTTCAGTACTGAATTGTTGAATACCGAAAAGGCCATGCAATAAATAATTTGACTGCCGATTGCGTGATTCAGTGTGGAAATGGTTTGGGAACGTTTTAGAGCTGGGAAGACCTGCAAGATGAAGAGAGAGTGGAAGATGGCGTGTGGATATGTCTCATCTCTGCTGTTTGGTTTAATTCAGCAGGGAGAGAGGTAGAAACTCGCTGATGAGAAGCGAGAGAGAGAGGGGAGCGCGGAGAAAGAGTCAAGGAGAGAGGTGTAAAGAAAAATTCGGGGGGGGGGGGGGAGGCGATGGAAAGGAAAAAAAGTTTCTCTGCTGGAGACAAAAAGTAATCAAACACGATTGAGAGAAAGGTTGTTTGGGACAAAGAGGAATGCTCAGGGTAAGAGATGAGAATGGGGTTGTTAGGGACAGGGAATAAAGCTTGACAAAGTGAAAAAAGAATGCAATATTTAAAAGCAGAAAGAATGACTTGAAGAAGACAGAGTTGAGTAATAGGTTACAGAAAGGGAAAAAGGGAGAATGCAGTTGCAAAACAGAGAAGAAAAAAAAAGAATGAGAGAAAAAGATAGCTGCTAGCGGGATGAGAAAAAAGATGGACACAACACACACACATATATACAGAGAGGGAGAGAGAGAGAGAGAGAGAAAGAGAGAGACAAAGGGAAGAGAAAGGGAAAAAATAAGAAGACAGACAGAAAGTGGGTATTAAGGGAAACATGTCTTTTAGCAGAGTCTGTGGAGGAAGGAAACACATGATGGGCTTTCCTATGTTAATAGAGGCAGACCATTATTTTTCTCTGTCGACTCGCTGGAATGCACGTGAGTGAAATAGGAGTCGAGCTGTTTGCTGCGCTTTGTTGTCTTAAAAACATTTTGCCCGCCCTTTTTGTGCATTTTCCTTCTTGTTTATTGCCCAGCTATATGCCAAACTAACGAGCGAGCCTGACCTGCTGTAGCATTAAACGCATTTTTTACATAAACAAACCATTCTGAACCCCGGGCAAGTTAAGTAAAGGAAAAGGGAGCAAAACTAACCAGCCAGAAAAACAATGATGGCTGATCATAGTAAGCAAGACATACAAAATCTTTAAAAAAAGAAAAATGCTTTCACAGTTATGTAAATTCTAAAGTAAATCTGAAAACTCGGGTTCATTTACTGAAGAAATTCGATTGCATTTTGATTATTGACAAATGCTTTATAGTGTCATATCAATTTTTTTTTAAAAAAACAATATGCATTATCACTGTCTTTTGGCACCCACGGTTAAGCCTGTAGAGTGAATTCCAAGATGTTTAATATAGACTCTATAGACAATCTAAATTTACTAGTCATAGAGCTTATCCTAAATGCACTGAGCACTGAACAATTTGGACGAATGATTTACATACGGGTTAGTCGGTTCATCTGTCAGGAGCGCGTGTTTCTCTTTGTTGTTAACAAGTTCTGCCCTTGTCACTGTGTTAAGTTTATATTTAACTCCTCCCTAACTCTAGGCTCACTCTTTAGGTATCTCATGAAGGGACTGCCAGAAAGGAAATACAAGTCAATACCGGTGGGAAAAAAAAGAAAAAAAAAAAGAATAGGCAACTATAGCTTCATAATGTATGCTGTTACATTGAACTTTGCACCTGTGCATTTCTGGTATTTTTTGGCTTTACTCCCCCAGCCCCCTCCCCCTCCCCCCCTCCTCACCTTTTTTTTTTAACCGGCCACATAATAGCAACAAGAGAAAACACAATAAAAGTCTCATAATAGCAGACAGCAGCATTTACTTTGGCATCAACAACTGTCGCTGAGGCAAAAGCACACGGCATCTAATCGATGAAGAAGCCAATCAAACTAAAGAGAATGCTCGAAATTGCCCATGAAATTCTATATCGCGATTTTACTCGTGTTTTGTCCACATCCCCTATCCTATCACGGACAGGGTTGTAGCTTAGAGAACCAAGTCTTTCGCTTAAAGACGGCCTCTCCTCGGCACTGGAGTAAGGACATTAAACAGTTGAGAGGGTTAATTTCTCTCTGCCGGCTCAATAAAAATAACCCCACAGATCTCCAAGCAGGAGGTTCCCTCGGGAATTCAGACTACAGTTGAAAAAGCAGAGTATTACCGGGATTTCCCTGGCTTATACAAAATAACGGCAATACTATAGAGGAAAAAAAAATTCAAAGGACATTCTCGGAAGGGGTCATTGAAAGCTTTGAAAAAAAGGTCGGTCTAGAAGTTGGAGGAACTCAACAGTTAAAGGACACAAGGATGGAAATGGGTATACAATCCTAACGAAAGGGGTATACAATCCCAATTCTAAATTTCTCTCACTGTTAACACGTCTGACAAATTAAATTATCAGCTGGGATTATTATTAACCGGTATTTCTAGCACTGACATTAACTATAAGCTATATATAGTCAAGCTGTTTGGGTATGGTTGTAACAATTATATAGTAGAAGATAACGCTTCCATTACATATTTATATTCATACATGTTCTTGGTGGCGAAAACATTTTTTTTTGGATGATAACAAAATGAACTTGTGATAGAGAAATCATCGCATATCATTAACTCTTAACAGTCAGAACTGATTTTAAAAAAAAATTATTTAACCCCTTAACCTCGATTCTAGTTTAATCACCTTCATTTGGGTTTCAAGCTTTCATCCTGTTAATAATTATGTGCTCAATATTCATAAACTGAATGGAATATGATACATATAGTAATTTAGGCAATGAGCATTGACAATTTCATTACTGCATTTCTTTCATTTTTGTTTTAGCCTTGTACTCAGCATATCTTTGAACGAGTGCTTTACTCTAAACCATCCCACAACAATACATGGAGGAGTGCAAGATTACAAAAATCTCATTTCATTAAGCTTTGTGTCACTGGATTTCATGACACGTACTTTTGAGTAAATAATGAAGGCTTTCCTCGTTTCAGAGTTTTCCTCTTGGAACATTGTGGGGAAAGGGAGAGGTTAAACAGGAATGGCAATAAACGATAGTGGCTTAGAGATGTGCTACATTGATACGAGAGACATGTTCTAAACCGCTTCATCATTATCACCATGTCTTTCCTATGTAGCTCAGGGGCTTTGCGCTTCACCCATCACCAGTATTGATACTATTGATACATATGGGAATAAAGATCAAAGACTGGGCCAGTTTTGATGTCGTTCTGACCTTTCTTTTCACGATATGAATCCTATCATGTCATCTCTGCTCCTGGCTGTGTTTGCCTAAGATAATTAAGACATTGGAGGTTGAGTGCAGTCTGCTCCAAGCTCCTGATGTCAGTCTAGGTTAACCCGGTGCCGAGTAAAGGCAGAGCTAAGAGCGGTGCCAGTAAGGCATTGATGCCAAGCAATAATAAGTCAAACATGTCCGAGAAGCGGACGAGAGAAGAGAACACGGCCCCATGTCTGGTGGGAAGAGTCCAAACATGATATTGACCGAAAAGAGCCCAAATTATAAATAGCATGTTTCCAAAAATATTGGAAGTTACATTTTTGGGGCATTTTAAAGAGAATTATATTTATCATTACTTCATAGAGGATTATTCCCTGAGATCAAACATTGAGACATCTTCCCTGTGGAACAGATTCAAGGGAAAATACAAGGAAGGAATCCTTCTGACCCTTTATCATTTGCTGAGATAAAAAGAAAACCAGGCTGAATAAAAGTAATCGATCACACAGAGGTGTAAGCCCTGCAAGGCCCGGAGATTTCTGGGTTTGAACGTCGTTTAGACATTGGTTTAGTCTGCTGAACGCACCTAGCTTTGTTCTACTTACTTTGTGCGGCGTGAAATATGCATAAAGTGATTCACTCACTAGACCTGAGCGACGGATTACAAAGGCACTCCATATTTGACAGGTTATAAAAGGATGCTCTGTCTACTGTCGGATTGATCAGACAATAAAATTAGTCTGTTCTTGTAAACTGTTTTTTTTTTTTTTCGTTTAGAATGTAATCATTTCGCTAACGCAGACAGATACAATAACAACGATGACATCATCCATGTCGATGGTGCTGTCGTAGTTGTTAAGTCGTTTTCATGAATTATCTCTCTCTCTCCTTGATTTCAATTAAAATCGTTACCACGAAATCCTTTCTGAAGTTTTCCAGTTGAACCTTAGATAGCGAGGAAAACACAAAGACATGCAAGTTGAAGCCAGAGATGTCTGGTAGCCTCTTGTGAATGTTTATCTTTCTTTGGCGTCTCCTTCACAGTTATTGTATCAGAAGCTGCGTTCAGTTATTACTTAAGTGAGCACAAAAGCCTTTTCTGGAAGAGAGAAAAAACACTGCAGAAAATACTTAAATTATCATGTTAGAAATATGTCAGTTAGTACTGGAAATCGATCAAGAGCTTCTTTGTCATGCTGTTTGAGGAAGTGCTGCGGGCCACAAAATATGAGCAAAGAAGACAACACATACAGAAAACAAAGCAAGAAAAAGCATATCAATACAGATACATTGACCCTCATCTGCAGGTACTGTAACAGACCATGTTCAGCAATCATCAATTCCAGACACGACAGACGCTGCAGGACCGAGAAGAGAAAACCCAATCTCAGTAATTATCACTTCGGCACCAATGTGACATACAGACTGCTTCAATCGTCTGCATAGAAAAAAAGACCGCAGCAGTATCAATAGCAGCATTGTTATACTGCCTATAGCATCATGAACAGTATTCACGTTAAAGACTATAATTTATCCAAAACCTGCTATCGTCTACATATGCAATATCATTGTTATGGGAACTATTTGTTTCCCTTGGTCAAGAGTTGTTTCCATTTGAGAAAATATGTCAGTAATATGATTACTGTGATTATTTATGTTAATCATTAACATAGGTCTTGTCAAAGATAATGAGTTATCACATGTCATGTCCATGTTTATGTCCATGTCCTGAAATGATGTAATATTGATGTTCAGTATTATTATGATGATGTTTGTAGTCGATTGAAGATATGTCTAAAGCATAATTAGTACATGTGTCAGTATCACCATGTCCGAATTTCTCTGTGCAATAAATCGGGTTAACTGATCCGCTATGAGTGTCTGTGTGATCGTTCTATGACTGGTGAATGCTCGACGATTCACAAAATATGAGGCACAATAGAATTGGCCACGAGGATTACGGATTTTGTCGCAAGCTACCTTCCGTCCCATTAACCTTACACAGCACAGTAACGTCAGATAAGCCATCCTGGCCACACCAGTTCGTGGTGATTAGGCTGAACCTGAACCTTCTGGGCCGCAATGCTATCAAATGCCTAGGTATATCAGTGGACACCACCCTGAGCGGCACAACAGTTAAGAAGGTTCATCAACCAGGTGTTGGATCTGAGACGATATTCCAGATAGCATGCAAGCAGCTCTGCGCTGAGTTTCCAGAACTGTTTAAGCCTGAGCTGGGTGCCCTCAAGGATTTTCAGCTGGAGATTAAGTTCAAAGAGGATGCCCGTCCCATATTCATAAAATTCCGTTCCGTTCCGTTCTTATGGTTCGGTCCCTTTCGGCGTGCCCCGGAGGGGCGGTGCCATATCGGGAGACCCGTCACATGTTTTTTCCGTGCATGTTAGACTTTGTATTTGTGTTTTGGCCTTCCACCCGCCGTCCGCCTTCTGCTCGCTTTGGCGCTTCGTCTGATCAGGACAGTGCAGTGCCGCGAGGACAGTGCCGAAGTCGCGCCGTAGCCGATTCTGTGCTGCTCCCCCCTCCCCCAGGATTTCAGGAGTAGTTACCGACCCACCACATGTGGAGTCCAGTTGTGGCAGAGACTTGCGAGAGGGGGGATCACCTATGAACCCTCTCGCTGCACACAACCAATTGTGACTCGCTTCCGCCTTGTAAACGGTCGCGAAGGACGT
>JBCEWB010052454.1:0-14092 GCA_039654565.1 Peronia peronii | reverse complement strand
AAATCCGGGATACGCACTATAAAGAGAGTTTCACCTGTTGGATATATACGGTCGGCGCACTTGTAGAGTTAAAATCTGCCCATACGAGCAAAAAACTTTTTACTCAGTCATGAAAGCTCTTTCAATTTCTGTAATACAACATCAATATCACATCATCTTCATCACATCAAAATCCCAATTTCTCTGTTCGAGTCCAGCGACAAAGATCATTCTGACTGGTCAAAAGACATTCTAAGTCACTAACCATATAAAAACAATGAAATAAATCTTTGTGATTAACAAAAAGGTATATTTTCTTCCCAATATTGTGATAAATTCTTTTGGTTACCAATATTTAAGGACAAGGCAAAACAGATGGAATACTGCCAGCTCTTAGCAATGTCAGTCTGGTAAAGCAGTTGCAAGTATGGTTTCACATTAACCCTCAAAAGCCTCATTAAAAAAAAAAAGAATTTTTTGATCATGCAAACAAACGTATTGATCGTTTTCTTTGGAATCTTGTTGTCATTTTACCAATACCAGATTACAGAAACCTCAGAGTTGAGGCATGTTGAAGTCAGGCTGGACAACTTCAAAGTGTGACAAAAAAAATGATGATTTAGTTTGATGTCTGGTAGTGACATTTCCACTTTCAAAAAGAATGAACATACTTTTATCTCAGAGTAACTGAGAAAACTCAGACTAGCTATGAAGACATGCTGTTTTGCACAAAAGCAAATCACTCTAATTGCTTTGAATTTCCCAAAAATTTTATACTACCAAATACACAAAAGAATATTTATTTTTTGTACTCACTTTAATGTTGTTGACTTTATTCAGCAAGATAGATTTGAGCCAGATTTTCAGGTCATCAGCTTCTGACTGTTTAAGGCTGGATGCATCTAGAAATAATTTAAAATCAAAGAATTAAAATCTTTCTCCAAATTTGTTTAGGTATAAAATCCTAAAAAATGTTTTTTCTAACTTACAAGGATCTGGTTTCAGAAAGCCTCTTGGAGTGGAATAGGCTTACATGTAGAACTTGTGCACAGCTTTGCTTACACTATTTTGCATTATGTCGTCTTTGTGCGAAGGACAGAGGAATCCATTACATGTGCATAAAACACTAGGTAAATTTCACAAAAGTCACATATATAAAATAGGCAACACAAGACGATATCTGACTGTTTTCAACAGGCAGGAAAAAAATTTTTCACCCTCTATTTTTGGATTTCATGTTATTTAGAGTTGGAGTGAAGATAAAACTGATGACACCACAATATAACATACGAATGATTACAGTATGAACTGACAAATCAGGCAAAAATTTCAAAAGGTAAAAAAACTCTTTTTGTGTGTGTTTTTCTTCTTTTTTTTTCTTTCATTTTTTTAATTCTTGAGTCACTTATGTATTGTTTTAACATAATTCTATAATCAAATTCAATCGTGACAAGTTTTCAAAATAGATTTTTAAAAAAGGCAGCAAATGACAAGGTCTGAAAAGTGAAAAATTGAGGACAAAAACTAGCAGAAAATAGCTTAGCTTACTGAATTGAGAGGCAAACAAACCCTAGGTGTTTCTCCACAGGATTATTATGGAACATCTAAAAGTAAATTTCAAACTGTATCAAACAATATTTACCTGATTCATCGACTGCATCTGTGTCCTCTTTGTCCTCGTAGATTTCATTCTCAATAGACTTCAGATTCTTGCGGTCATACTGTCCCAGATTCATCAACACCAGTTCATCATATGGCTCATATAGGAACAGAACTTCAATGTCTTTTTTCTTTAGGGCTTCAAAGTAAGGGGATGTTTCTGCTAACTGCCGACTGGAATTTTCATGGAGTGAATTAAAAGAGATAAAATATATATCAAGTGAATTCAAAGAAATATAATGTTTATGACATGATTTAAAAGAGACAGAATGTTTATGAAGTGAATAAAAAGAGATAAAATAAATGTTTATGAAGTTAATTGAAACAGATACAACGTTTATGTCATGATTTAAAACAGAAGGTTTATGAGGTAAATTAAAAATGACAGAATGTTTAGGAAGAGAACTGGAAGAGACAGAATATTTATGAAGTGAATTAGAAGAGACACTAGATAAAAGAGGGCATGATATGATGTATTACCATAAACATTATCATTTATATTGCGTAAGTGATTTTTTTTTGCATGTGACAAATATTTCGCCTAGCTGTTAAAGCAAAAAAGAAGCACAAGGCAACAACATTTAATCAGGTAGGAACAATATCTAATGAGAGGGAACTCAATGCTGTACCTGGGGGCAGACAGGAAATAAATGTTTCGTTCCCCTGCCTTCATTCTCTCTCCATACTCATCCAGGCTCGTCACCTGGCCAGGGTCCAGTTTGGAGGACTCAAACCTCAGGAGTTTGGCAATGGCTTCCTGAAATCAAACAGATTACAATGGACAGAGTCAAAGCAAACAATCATTCATTTACAGAAATATGCTAATTTAATCAGTCTGTGCAATCACCCTGGGAGATTTACATTCTAACATTCATATATCAAACCAACTGATTTGCTATAGGCATTTAGTTCTACTTAAGCTATAAACTCAAATACTCCTTTCAACTCAAGATTGCTCCTATCTTTTCTCAGTTGGAAGAGGATACAACAGAACTGCTATTCCAAACCTTTAAAATAATAAAAGAAAGGAACATGTTGCCCTTGACCCTAACATAAATTTTATCAGCATACTGAAGGAAAACAGCTTGACAACAATAGCAATTAAATATGGACAAAAACAGAAAATCTAAACAACCACAACAAAACCCTCAGAAACACTACAAATCATACAGTCCTTTTCACCAAGCGTCTCAACAGCTGAGAGACTGGAGACAGCTCTGGAAAGAACAATCAGATTTGCGCAGTGATTTGTCATCATCGGGAAAGGGTATACAATAATAACAGCAACTTTTCCCAGCTTTGTGTAATCTTATCTCTATCTCACTTTCTTAATATTAGCAATCATAGAATTATGAATGTACATATTTGTAAATAAAGTTGCACAGTGCCCCAAGACTGTTTGTACAACAACAGATGTTAAAACCAAAATACTGCTACAAAATGGTACTTTTGACATGAAAGTTACAAATTTTTAATGCTTCATAATATTTACATGACCAACAACAACAACAACAACAACAAAACAATGCTACTGCAAATAAAATGCTTTTAATAGCAAAAGCTGTGAGAACGCTCTAAATATACAAAACTATGAAACATCAATTCAGACATCAATCCTATTCATATATGCAAGACAATACTGATATACACACACATAAAAAAAAAGAATTGTGTGCCAGAGAACAAATTCCCTTCATATGATCTAAATGGAGCATGAAACTGATTTTTTAAAAAATACCTTTATGATACTTGAATTTATCTAAAATAACAGAAAATTATTTACTTTCATAAAGAGTATTGCAAAATTTCCAAAAAGCTCTCTTTCGAAGGAATTAAATGCAAAGTTACAAGCTGTACAGAGAACAAATGCCTTCAGACTAGCAAACAGCAAATATCTGATACAGTCTCAGTCTGATATACCCACCCTTTGATCCTGCTCCACAGTGGTGACGATACCCTCCCGGAAGAACAGTCCATAATCTTCATAGAAGTTCTTGTAGGTTTCATTGTCTTTCTTAGACTGGTCAGAAAAGAACTTCAGGATTCTTGTGGTCAAGACCTGCCGCAGTTTTCTGAATAAAGCATGGATACATACATATTTACAAAAATGCTACAAAGTAGTCTACAGTAGTGAATGTTATTTTACTAGACATCCATAAGATGAGGCACGATGCAAAAGTTATAATTCAAACATACTGGGAAACTAACACTAAGCGTAACAACAATGAAGGGATATTATACAGACAAATCACAAGAATAAAAATAAGAGTAATAAATAAATAACGCACTTAATCTTTCAAAGACTGACCAAACTGTCCAGGCAAGAGGGAAAGAGGCTTTCTGCTGAACAATCAAATCTTACAACATTTGTCAAAATATTCTCTTAGAATATTTGATTTGAGGGAAATTCTGTTCTAACAATTTGCAAAGATAGCTATACAGAAGTAATTAACATTTTAACATATTTCTCTTAGAATGGTTGAATTTGACAACCATTAAGCATTACAACATTGTCCTTTCTTTAACTTACAAAATCATAGAAAGGAACTAAGCAAGATTCAAAATAGTTCTTCTGGGCCATTGATTTGATTCAAATCTGGCATCACTGCTTTATACTTACAGCTCTAACATCTGTTATACACGAAGCAAAAGGATATGATTATGACAGGAAGAAGCCCCCTCAGATGGCCCCATGCTTTGTCAGCACTGATAGACTCAGTAACCTGCATTCACCCACATGGTCAATGCAAGCTCAAATGGCATGGTTCTTCATCACTGGGGTCTCCACTGAATTAACACACTTAAGCTTGCTGATGACATCTATCTCATGAAATATCATGAGTAATTAAGATTAAAATTATTTTTTATTTGCTTAAAATTCCATCTGTTCATGTGGTTCAATAGCTAAATCTGTCATAGAGACTAAACTCCTCAAATAATACTAACATTGAGCTAATTCATCAAACTATCTTGAAGATGTTCAGTCTTATCTTGTATTAACTGTCAAGTTTGTGGAATGACACTTGAAAGGTTTGATCACTGCTTATGCTTCAAATATTTTGCAAACAAAATGCAAATGCAAAAATCACTAGTTCCATATGGCAAACATTTACCAGTTTATACTATTTTAAGCATTCATTCATAGGCCTGCTATTTCCATTTTCTGTTATGCCTTCAATCCTGAGGGAAGTGGTACCTTCATCACCACCAATAGACTTGTCTCGATTAGCGTATTCTGCGAAACTCCCGGCATCTATTTTTAGAAGGTGGGCTAGCGGACCACACTGCGCTGAAACAGTCAGGCCAAAGCCTACTCACTGAGGCTTTGAATCGAGAGGATTGTTAACAAAACATGCTCTTGTGGCGTGAGTAAAAGCAACAAAAGATGAAAAGATCATGAGGATATGAAAGTGGTGACTTTCAAAAGATTTCCACAGCCCAAAAAGCAACGAGAAAGATGTAACGAGTGGATAAGGCGATGGATAAGGCACTCCCACAGCCAGCTTCATATCGGCAACATTGGTTACCGCCATTTCTTGTGCTCCAAGGATAACATTTGTTTTGAGTGTGCGCTTTTGTTGAACAAAGCAACAGCGAGATTTGCATTGTTTATCCATAGTTTAAATTCACAATATTATTAACTTATCTGGCAGGGGTTAGATTTAGATCTAGATCTACAGATCATCTAGTAAGCTTACTATGTGGCTGATCTAAGTCAATATACATGTATTTTACTTTCAAAGATACTGCTACCTCTAGAGTCTGGATAAATGTATAGAATTTATACTTAATACCAAGGTATACTTTATATCAAGGTGTAAATAACAAAACTGAACTGTGCAGGAAGAGAACTTGTGTAGATTTAATTTATTATCCAGGTTCCACTGTAGGAAAACCCCAACATCACATCATTATCCATGTTTTTTTTTTCCCCCAGTGTTTTAAAAAAAACAAAAACAGTGGGCCTAATCTAAGTCTTGTGAACAAGAATATGTTGAATAGGCATACTTGTGCGTGAGCAGAGTTTTGCTGTATCTTGATTATATTGCTCTCATCTTTCTTCAGTTCTGGTATCGTAAAGCTAACAAACCAAGCTTACTTTATAGTGCTCAAATGGTGAAATGAAAAGCATATTAACTGAAATCAAACATAATTATTGTGAAAATGCGAAATATATAGAACCAATGATAATACAAATTCATTACGCTCATTTCACATTTTATGGCTGATCTCAGCTCATATCAAAGCAGATCTAAATCTAGATCGCTGGGAGACAAAATATTAAGAGGGAGGAAGGGACGTAAGAGCTATAGATAGGTTATAGATCTAGATCTATGTACGTGTGTATCTAACAAATTAATATTACATTGAGACACCTCTGTTCAGTAGAAATTCTTGCAAAAACATAATGTTCTTCACCCCGAAACTAACTCTTTGCTATTCGCTGTCACTGAACGCAAGCGGGCGCAGCTCGATATGAGCCCCCCTTTTAAAAATAGACGCACAAAATTTCCGGAAAATGGGCTTAATCGAGACTTTACTATTATCTATCCCTTCCTCAGAGTATGACTTTCAGCCATTAAGAGCATTTACTTGAGGCATTACAATTTTTTTTACTGCTACATATTCTTTCCTTTTTTCTTTTTTTTTTTTCATAACACTATGTTCGTTCACAGCTTTGAAAAAATTTTCAGAATAAGTGATGACAATTATATGTGACCATAGGGTAAGGGGAATTGACTATTAGCCTGACCTGATGAGGGCACTGTCTTGTAACAACTCTCGGCTCAGATTGAGTGGAATATCCTCACTGTCCACAACACCTGGAACATATTGGACACTGACCAGTCATTTACGAAACTCAAGAAACAGGGTCAATACATCAATTTAAAAATGAAATCAACTTCTCGGTTGAGTCACTGGCCAAAATTATGACTCTCCAGAACCCCATAAGCAATCACACCCAGTCATAGGCTGGATAAATAATTCTATAATGTTATTAATGAAGCAAAACAAAGACGTGTAAAAATCGAATACTAATAATGCTGTACAAAAGCATGTATTTGACCACTGCCCATAATTTTCAGATTCAAAGCAAAACAAAGACGTGTAAAAATGGATTACTGATAATGCTGTACAAAAGCATGTATTTGACTACTGCCCATAATTTTCAGATTCAATGTACAAATTTCAGAACTTTTCAAATATTTTTTTTTCTCTAAAGTGAAATTCATGACTACAGATGTCTGAATAAAACACAGAAAGACTGGCTTGTATGTGATGCCCACAAGTGTCAATGCACTCTCATACCAAAAGCACTGTAATCCTTTCTTTCCCTTGTTCTAGTCCTGCCATGCTAATATACTTGGAAACAGAGCTGAAGGATCTAAAGAAAAACCATATTGCTCGCCAGTTAAAAAAAAAAAGATGAAGAAAAACTTTTGAAAATGATTTTAACAGGTGTTGGATAATTCATCAACAATAACTGGAAGAAAATTAAAATATGCTATGACAGAATCAAGAGACAGACATTATGAAGACTGTTTTCCAGGCAAGACTGAGCTAAGAGAAAAAGAGGCAATCTACCAGCTTCTTTCACTGTTAACATCGCTGAATCTGGCAGAATGAGAAGCCTTAATGTTAGTAAGACTAGAGAAGATCAGGACAAATGACAAGTCAGTGTCACTGACTGCCAGCAGCCAATACAGCATCCACTGATGCCGAAAGATGGCAGATGGACCAATCCAACATCTAAAGGATGGTGTGTATATATGTAATATTTGATTCCTTACCTTTGACAAACCTCAGCCACTTGGGTAAGATGTGATTAGCCTTGGCCATGATGAGCACTTTCCGGCTGTACAGAGCAATCCCCACATCTGTCTCTCTGCTCATGTCAAACATGGCTGCAATATACAATAACATACTATTGCAGAGACACACATGCTAATGCTTTGCTTCGATGATTTTATGATGGTCATAAATTAAACCTTTTTGTCTTTTGACCAGCTTCACTGCTAAGTTCTGATATACAAGTTTGTTTTTAGTACACTTCAATTTGGGGCTTTATAAATTGTTGTAATTAACGAAAAATTCTATATAAATGCATTGCTAACATGAATATACTGATGGATTATATTATCCATATTGGCAATCCCATGGCTAGAATATCCGTGTTTTAAATGTTCAAGTTCTATTCTGAGATAAGGGTTTCTCTGAGGGAAGAAAGTACCTTCCCACAGTATGGTTAGAATAAAATTTACAGATTAACCAGACTTGTTTGTATTTTGTAGAGAAAGAGGTATATTCACTTTTACATTCATTATTTTGCCACTCCTTTCAGTCCATTTCAATCTATTGAATGTTCATCAGTCCATATAAGGCAAAATCATATGAGACTGAATATAGTCTGCTGAAACGAAGGCACTTACTGGGTTTGTATTCTGGAATATAGAATAGTGCTCTTATATTCAGGGGGGCATCTGTTTTGTAGTGCAGATGATAGCGGGGTTTGTCGTAGACATTTCCAATGAAACGGTAGAACTCTTCATGCATGTCATCAGTCACATCTTTTGGATCCATAGTCCATAACGCCTGGAATGTGGAAATAAAGAAAACTATGAGGTGTTAAACATAGATACTTAAGTATACTACACAAGAGACTATGTGTCTGATCTTATCATTTCTTCACCATTTATTATGAATTCTGTAACAGCTACAAGTTTTTCTCCATCTAAACACATGATATTAGTCCTCTAAATTTGTTTTAACAATAAACTCTGTTGACAAGTTATAGAATCTCCACAAAAAAAATTATGAGGAGTCTAAAATGGACAGATACTTTATTTATGGCTTCCTTCCTTGCCAAAGCACAAGATCACTAGTTCACAAGGACAGCAAATAGTAAGGAGCAAAGATATGATACAGTGAGAAAGGGGTAGTCATAAAGATACACATAGCACCGTCTCAACACCACAGTAAACAGTTCACCTGCACAATGTTGGCCCGTTTGCCATTCAAATAGATAGGGACACCAAGGAAATTACTGTATTTCTTGACAACCTCTGAAAATATACAAATGGTAACATGAAGTACTTTACTAGTATTTCAAACATTCTCCTTTAATTTAACAGAAACTGAAATAAAGTGTGTCCAGCCATTGCCATGCGCGCACTGTTCTTTTACCTATGGCATAAATTTCACCTGAAATGATAGTTATAAAGGATGCTATCTCTCTGCTTTTCTACAGTAAACACTCTGTGGGTCAGACTGATGTATTTAGGATTTAGGTAGATGTCAGTCTCCTATACTACACTATATCCACAAAAACCTGTGATTTTTCCAACCTTTCTCTAACGCTGCTACAACGTCAGTTAGCAATGCCAATGCAAAAATCTGTAATCATGACAAGGTTACTTTCTTGATGCTAAATTGTAGACATTGGGTTAAATATCATAATGGTTTTTGAATTTTGACAATCCATCAAGAAATAAAAAAGTTATGCCATTTTATGTACATGATTTAAGGGGCATTTGGGAGAAGAAATCTCTTTTTTTTCTATATGAAAGTACAGAGAGAAATGGCACCGTTTCCTGACATTCAGAGACATCATTACTGGACAGACAGAGCAAATTTTGCCCGATTGATATGAAACTTGCCATACTTATGTATTTTGTGATGGGGAATCAAATGATCAAGTTGTGAAATTGTGCTAACTTGCATTTTTAATGAGATAATTTGCATAAATTATGTCTCATTAGCAGACGTGCACATCTACAAAGTTTTATTGCAGCTGTTTAGAAATTCTTCGTATCCTAGCATAATTGTTTACAATGAAAAACCGTCCATTTGCTTTGCAAGAAATATTCAGGTTTGTACACAGCACATACTTCCGTGACACAATGTGGACATCTTTGCCATCAGGCCACTTGAAATCGCCATGCCTCTTACATGGATAGGCAAAATCTACTTTCACAATACTGCCATGAGTGTCATTTGAATGGACTGACTGGACCAAACCAGGATACCACTGGTTGTCAAAAATCACAGCAATCCAGCTGCCAGTATTAATTGGGCCAGCTGAATTTGCCATAATAGAAGTAGAAGGCTGTGAAGTTTTTATTGTTTTTGCTCTTTTAACTTTCTTGCGAGCAACTGCTGAAGCCTGAAGTTTTCTGAGGACTTCTGATATCACTTCATCATTTTTATGCTTTGATGACTTTTGCAGACACTTTGCCAAATACATCATCTTTGCAAAAAAGGCAGTTTTTCTTGTTTCCAGAAAGAGGTAACATGTTGTCGAATTAACTGGTGATGCTTCTTGAGAGAGATGCACGTGGAGTGATAGTGCAGTGTGGCATGTGGTCTGCGCATTTAACTGGAGTCAAGGTCTCCAAAATTGCGCTCCACTATCAAATTTGTGCTTGGCGCAAAGCTTATGCCTGGGTTGTTTGGAGACTGTCAGATGCACAACTGATGATGTCCTTTAGCTGGGAATCAAAACACTTCAAAAACAAAGTAACAAAGCAACTGAGGGTGCTCTGGAGTCCATTATATGGTGCTAGATGGGCTTGATTGCCTGCCAGTTATCTGTGTTGAAAAAGTGCATGAGTGATAGCAGAGGGTCATCTGACAACAGCAGAGTTGGGTCCTGAGAAGTTTGTTGCAAATCTGCATGCAGATGCTTCAGTGGGTCTACCACTGCTACATATGGTCTTCTTGTGATAAGGTGCCAATATGGTTCTGTGACCTTTATAAACATAACTGCTGGGGCATGAGTGATCTGCATCAAGTTGCTGTCCTTCAGATCTGCCATCAAACCTTGTATTTTGCTGTTAGGGACTTTCACTGCCTAAAGGATTTCAATGAACTGTTCTCTATGACACGTGATGGCTGCCGATACTTGAAACAGTCCACTGAATCTGTTGTCCTTATAGTTCTAAATAAGAGACTCAATGGCATTCTTGGTACAGTAGGCTTCCTAGGCATCTCTCACTCCTAGATGATCCCGACTGGTGAAAAGATGTCTGATGCTGTTTTGCATATGTGGCTCGCAGCTTGATATATATTAAAGTGACATGTGCACATTAGGTCTCTGCCCATCCTGCCGCTACCATCCCCCGTAAGCTCTTTCTGGTGACTTTCCAGGCCTTTTGAAACATAAGTATGGAAGCCAAGCAGGACATGGGCCATGCAGAAAGATGATGTACATCCGAAGCTTCAACTCCTTGGCTTGCGAGAACTTCAGCATGCCATTGGGAAAGCAGCTGGTTGCTTATCTTTTCATTTGCTGCTCTGTCACTCATGAAATAACAGAGGCTTTGAGCAAAATCTGTCATAAATTTATCCTTGTCATTTGCATGTTCTGCCAGCCCAGACAGCTTTTCAACAGCTTCAGTACAGATAGCCTGCCCTGTCTCACTTTCAACATGGGAAAAGCCGAGTGAGAACTTCTCTCCAGTGTCAAGGCACATAGTGGTGTCAACCATTTTCCGCTTTTTTCTTGTTGTTCCATCCTTATGAAGATCCCAGGCAGAACTTTCCTTCAGCTTTTCTGAGATCACATTCCTAACCACCATTCCCCCTTCATTTGCAATGTTCACACAAGTGGTTTCGGGATGGTAAATCATCCAACTTAAACAGATATCCAAAAATATGATTGCTCACACTCTGTATCACAGAACTGACTTTTGAAGTAGCCACTTCAGCAGCAATCAGTTCACACACACACTGTCTCATTTTGTCCGAATATGAACCATCACGATTGCGAATAGTATTCAGCTTTAATGTCACATCATCTTTACAAGCTTCAGGTCCCTAACTGTTTCTTGCAGTTTTTTCACTTGGAAACTGTACTGAATACAAGATTCACAGATGTCATCTTTCTTTGTAGCCTGTTTCAATTTCCAGGTCTTTTTCTGAAAATGAAGTTTTTCACTGCTTGTCTTTGTCACTTTCTGCGTAGCTTTCTCAGCCACCTTTCTTAAGTGCTCCACTTCTTCATGTAGTTTGTCCCTTTCATCAGAAACTTCAGCAAGCTGGTGTGTCAGGTTTTGAGTAGTTGTCTGGGCTGTAGATAAATCACCTCTACACTTTCGAGCTCTAGCATCCCTTTTGTTCACATTGCGCTCGCTGTAATGGCCTCTTCTATTCTGTAGGGATTTGTGATTTTCCTTTGCATCACACACAACCTTCCAAATACTTAAGATGCTTCTTTTTTTTTGCTCATTTCACGCTATTGAGTGTTGAGAGTTTTATTTTTACTGTTGATTTGCTCAGCAATGGGTAACGACTCTGTGGTGGGCATTAGCTCTGTGGTAGGGGCTGATCCTGAAGTGGTCAATGGCTCTGCAGCTGCTGTTGATGATTGTGCTATGGCAGAAACTGAAGGCCAGTGATTGGGGTTAAATTGTGGATATTCCAGAGTTGCAACTTCTGCAGACTTTTTCTTTCTATGCAAGTCATTTTGTCACTCATAAACTGCCCAAACAGCACTAACAGAATTCTCATGGTGATATCCCAGGAGCAAGTCAATCCACTTTCTGATTCGTGCATCATCAAGTTTGAAACTTCGCATGAAACGGATCAGTTCAATCACAAGACCATTGGTTATTTGTCTCTCAGGCACTTCTGGAAAAGGCCCATTGTCAATAAGGATTTGTGATTTAAGACCCACTGAAACACAGCAGGGTCCAAGCCGAGCTGACATGATGAATGATCTCTTAGCTGGACCACAAGAGGCAGGAACAGCATCGAATTTCACAGAAACCTGCCAACATCATCAAAAAAGTGGAAAGTATTTGTAATATAATTTATATAACTTTAAACAATACAGCATACATGTTTTTTTTTACACAATTGTTAAAGCAGACACAACTCAAAAAGTAGTATTTCAAACCATTAAAAGCAGGCACAATTTGTTAAAAAAAAAAAAAAAAAGATTTCAAACCATGACCACAACTAAAAGGAAATATATCAATAAAAACTAGGGATTTTATAAAACCTTATTTATTAGTTTATAAAACTAGATCTAGATCTACATGTACGTATTTAGAAACTTAATGAAAAAAGACAAAATGTAGATCCAGATCTAGATCTAGTTTATTCACACCTCATCCTAAACATCTTTAGTTTCCACCAACTGCTAAAAGAAACATAAACGCAGTTTAATTTTGCTTTTTAGACCTGGAGTATCAAGGTTATTTGCCAAATTCTCCCTTTCTCTTGCAAATCAAAGCCTTCATGGCATTCCCCGTCCGTAAGCTATAATTAGTCAGGTCCAGCTTGTTATGCCAGCCCTTAACCAATGAGCGCCCGCGAATTAAGAAACCTGTGATGTCACAGTTTATCGATCGCATAGCATGGAGGGCTTCCCGGCTCGCTGCCAACCGAGGCCTCTGGCATGGAAAACCAACTTCAAAATTCTGATGACTGTTGTCTTTTAATCTTAATAATGGATGATTGGATGGATGTATGAACACAGTTTTAAAACAAAATAAAGTTCAACTTACCTTCTCAACAGCGCAACATTAGCGCAACCTGGAGAACGTCACAATTTCGAAACACAGTCCTCCAACTTTGTCGACTTTTAGCGCGCTTTAAACTGCATCAATATCTGTTCTGAAAGCACCACAGTAAAGAGTATCCTTTTCTCTGATTGGCTGAATATTTACTATCTTGATCATGCGAGAGTTTCTTTGTTCCGCGAAGCGCCAAAGTGGGTGACCCCCGTAAAGTCGGGTCCATTTGCCACGTTCCGCTTCACCGACCAGTTTTTCTTCTTTCCACCTCGATCTCTCGGCTTTTACTCATTTCTCAAAGACAAACGATACATCGTTGGAAAGATATTTTTCTCATCTTTAATATGATGTATAATACATTGTTCTAACTGCATTAGTTTGAAAGTTATAGGTCCTTTTCTAACGCGAGGGTCAAATTTTATGCTAACGCCGATTTTATTCCCCGCGGCGGTAGGGCTCCATTGGCATTGCTACATCAGTATATCAGTAAGCAGTGATTATAGTCATTTTTCCAGTTTCATTAATACAGCATACCACCACCTGCTAGATGGAATAAATGACCAACCTTTGATAATATCCTCTTTGGCGAAGTCATAGGAGTCTCCTTTCAAGTGTACCACAATTTTGGTCCCTCTCTGCACACCCTCAGCTTCTGAAATCTCATATTTCCCTGTACTGAAGAAATGAAGAAGGATGAAATCTAAGACAGTTAAGGCGATCTGCGGCTGAAAATCCTGAAATTGTCAAATCGCCAAAAACTTCCATTCTGAAGGTGCACAAATGATAGCAAGATAATAGGAATTGAGAGTCTGTGACGTTTTATTGCCCTTTACACACGGTTGCCATGGTAACATCATGAACAGCCGCCATATTGAACGATTTAAAGCAAACTTTGAAGTCCTAAGGCTTTGCTATTTTTTAAGCTATTGCCTTCA
>JBCEWB010052422.1:0-14093 GCA_039654565.1 Peronia peronii | reverse complement strand
CGTCACCCTAAAACTGCAAATACATGTAACTCCATGTAGCAGGAGCATAAAACGTTCAGTGTTACAGATATCATTAAAAGAAGTTTTTTTCCTTCTTCTTCCCTCCCATGCCCCCCCCCCCAATCCCTCTCCCCTTTCCACTCCGCACTTCTTTCTTTTTTTTTTGCGCGTGGGGGTGGGGGGGGGGGAGGAGGGGAGGGGGGGGATAAACAATAGCATGGAAGTGAAAAGTGAAATTGTGGGCTGTTTTATTTTCAGTGTCTAGTTTTTTGTTGTTGTTGTTGCTGTTGTTTTCTAATCTATGGTGTCGCGGTGCTTGCAATTTCACCTGTTCCTAAAACGAAATTTTAAGAAAAAAAAGGGTGGGGAGGGGCGGGGGGATTTACATAATCAAAAGTTATCTTCAGTTGACACAAAACGTTCCTTTCGCAATAATTAATTAAGTGTGAAATTTCGAGCCGCTCCCTGGCATGCAAAAGGAACGAGATATGACTGACACACCCGGGAATTCACAATAGAAAGTTCAGATAGCGGCCAAATACCGATCAAAGATTAGAAAAACGTCGCTCAGAATTATCTCTACCGACGTCTTTTATTCGTGAATTGCCTACCACATTATTGTTTACCTTGTGTGCCCCACTTATCAGTAGATACACGGAATAAAGTAAGGTGACATAAGATTTTTCACTTTTCAGTCACCGGTACTGGAAGACCATACTACAACCTTATCATGTGTTACTCCACATTAGATTACAACATTTAAACTTTTTTTCAGCTCATCACGACTCATTTTTTCAATTAATGAGCCGGGCTTTTTTTTTTTTTCGTCCTGCTAGATTGTTTCTCTTTGCCAGGTAAAAAAGGTAGAAGGAAAAATCACTTTTCCTCTTGTTATTCTAAACAAGTGATGTAAAAAAAAACTGAAAAAATATCACGATAAGAAAAAAGTATTTTCATCACATGGTGAACTTTTCATGATTTTCTATTACTTATGTTTCACATAACAAGCAAAAAACTGATTTTCCCTCCTTTACAGTGGGTGTGTTATATCTCTTGTACTTGGCAAAGGGAAGTAATTTGGCTGCCGGCAAAATGGCTCATTGTCTTAAAAATCTATTGACCAGTTTTACTGAGGTATTATCCATAATAAAACGAGTATGTACTAATTAATTTCTTCTCTTTCGTTTCTTCGTTCGTTTATTTGCTATTTCATTTGTTGTTTTTGCTGCTGTTGTTGCTATTTTTTCTACCAATGGAAATGAGCTTTTTTGGAGGGGGGGGGGCGGGGACGGGGGAGGGGGAGAGGCAGGAAGGGGTGAGGGGGAATCAAACGAGTCTGGCACCTTTAATTATACCTGCTATCAATCAAATCACCTCAGAGTGTCCTAAAGTCATGTGACAAAATTAGTTTGTTTGTCATATTGTTATATGCTGCACCGACTTCGATACTCTAGCATGCTTGTGTTCCTTGGGAAATTGCACTACGTTTTTAAAACTAAATGCAGAACAAAAAAGAAACTATGGAACAACGGTTGATCCTGGTTAGTCCAGTATATAATCTCTTTGTTTGATTAAATCTTATCTCTGGAAAACTCGTCATAGCAGAAAATGAATAACCTGTGAAATTCCCTGTTTTCTCTCTTTCTCCCTCTCTCTCTCTCTTTCTCTCTCTCTCTCTCACATACACACACACACACATACATTCTCTCTCTCCCTTGCTGTCTGGTCTTTCTCCTCCTCTCTCTCATCCTCTCTCTCTCTCTCTCTCTCCCTCTCTTTCTGTCTTTGATGAGTGCAATCTTTGTCGATCTGTGCAAACATGGCGAAAATGGACAAAAACAAAAACAACAACAACAAAACTGACAGACAGTAGGAACTGGGAAGATGTTTAACTTGGCCCGAGAATGTATCAAATTGCGCCTCTACTCGAGCCGGATACGGCACTGGCGACCATGACAACCGTCACAGATATTGGGAAATCCATAAAACTGCAATAAAGTCGTTAGAAGAATAGCTAGTATTTCTTCAAGAATTTGGTGATCACTAGTGGTGAGATTATCATTATATCCCTCCCAATATACAGGTTGTTTGAGATAATGTCCTGCAAATAAAAACCGTGTTCCTTGATGCAACATAGCATTATTAAAGATTCTTCTTCTCGATACACAGGCTGTTGTTTGAAATATACTTCTGTAAGCAGCAAAATTGCATTATTAAACAGCTTTGCTCCTAGGGAACACAAATCTCACAATACGAACTCACACCTACTTTTTTTTCAATTGTTGTATGTTGCTTATTTTGGTTTGTTTGTTTTTAATTTGTACAGCTTTTAATTTGTTATGTTTTTCTCCCTCCCTCTGTGTGTGTGTGTGTGTGTGTCTGTGTGTATGTGTGTGTGTGTGTGTTCTAAAGTCTCTTTGTATATCATAAAGCTCATGTCAGTTACTCAACTTCAAATACAGCCAGTGGCAAAACTAAATGAAGGCTCGAAATTGAACTGTTATCTTATCGACTGCTCAGGTGGGCGACAGAGAGGGTCAGCTCCCCGTAGGAAAATGAGACCACTACGTCATTAGCGCGTCAGCAAAGAAAGGCGACAGGAATTACAGTCCAGGATCTTTTGTCCACCGCGGTCAAGCTGACACTGTCAACCAGAATGTAATAATCTTAACACATCTCAGTCTTGTTTTTATATCTCTGACCTAAATGGTTCGTGGGAAATCATCTTTCTAAAGGCTTTGTAAATGTTTAGGTAGAAATGGATTTTCCAGTCATGTTCTATCAATGACTATCTTAATTTTATTTTTTCAAATTTTTGTTCATGATGAAGGGGTAATATCTTGCAAAAAAACAAAGGAAAAATATGTGAGAAAATTGGGACCATGCGGCGGGTCACACTGTACACAACATGCTTACACATAATTATATATCCTTTTTGATAATTTCCCTTTACAATCTTTGATCCTCCAATTAATACACACGTCCTTTGATATAATATATCTTTTAACTTGTAAACGTATTCAACCTGCTTGGTGCACTATAGCCAAAGTCGTGCTGATGCGCTGTTAAATCCTAACACAATAACACAAAGCAGAAATGCACTGAATTGTAGAAGACATGAGGTTCGGCGATGACATAAAACTTATAATGATAGTGTTGAGAGTGTCAAAATCCTCTTCCCTTACATGAGTTTCAGAAAACAAAATTTATCCAATATTTCCCGATGTAATTCCACAACGACTTAAAGGACTTGAACTTATACAATATGAAATAATAGATTAAAGTCCATTTTGTGTTTTATCTTACTCGACAAAATTGTTGAGATATTGTGTTAATATATACTATAGGTGATTAAACTTTTTTATCTTATAAGGTATAATCCTATAAATATTATAATTTCTGACTAACCTTATGGCATGATGATGTAATAGCCACGTCAAATTCTTTTACAGATATACGAATATTGCTTTTCTAAGTATTATGTTCAGATTCAAATCTAAGAACTCGTTCAATATGATTCACAGACATTCCAGACGACAGAGAGTTTAATTAAATGTTTGTCTCGCCCAAATGCTACAAAATTACTCTGGAGCGTGTCACACAGTGTAACTTTTTTCTATCTTCTGATCCCGTTTTCAACGCCCATGCCATAATAATTATATCTGTCTAAACCTCCCGGTATTTGGGGCCAGAAATCCAATGTCGAATTCGTTGTGAACCGATACATGGCTTGGGCGGCTCTAGACAAAGAAAGAGCAAAACAAAGAAAGAGAGAAACAAACAAACAAACAAACGAAAAAAGAAGAGAAAGACAGAAATTAGAAGATAGGTATCAGTAAATTCGCAGTGGTTGTAAGCAATCACGCGGCAAAATAAACTCTGCGGTAGACTGGGACCAGGGTTTCCTTTTCGACCAATCAAACTGCATCATTTGATTTGATTCAACATTGTAGATTCTAGGCTTCAGAAGAGAGAAATTCTACACCGGCCCAAGTGGCTTCAAGAGGTTTATGATTAGGTTCAGATACAGGCTAAAGTTAGGGTTAGGATTAGGTTAAGTGTTAGGAGGACAGTGTGCAATGTCCTGCTTGAGGCACTCATGTGACATCACGCCAAAATTCCGATATTTTGCCCCCTCCTTCAGCCGTCTCAGAATTTTCATGTGACTCACCGATATCGAATACTTTCTATATAATGGTTCAATGATCCTATGCGTTGTGCTTGTTGAAGAGCATGCACGTGTCTCTCATCGTCCACGTCTTGAATCATAAATGCCACTCAAAACATGTAGTTTAGCACTGCAAGAATATGAGCAGCTGTATTACCAGATTTGAAACAACATTTGTGGTTTGTTCTTTGCTCTAACGTAATATCAATTTCGAAGATAAACAGAATCGCAAATGAGTTCTAAGATCACTCACTAAAACGTATGCCGTATCAATTTGACAACGAATGTAATATAATTGTGTAAATGAATAGGTGGCCTAATGTATGTCTATTCCTCTTCTAAATAGGTGCGTA
Organism: Peronia peronii; assembly: GCA_039654565.1. Classification (NCBI taxonomy): domain Eukaryota; kingdom Metazoa; phylum Mollusca; class Gastropoda; order Systellommatophora; family Onchidiidae; genus Peronia; species Peronia peronii. Next base: position 9,572 of record JBCEWB010052422.1, on the reverse strand, counting down.
TGGGAATAGAATTGACCATTTTGACGTTAACATGGAGTCTGGGGGCTTTTTTATACCACCTAGTCCGTTTATGTACTCATACACTTATCAGACTGAAAACTTACTCACTCATATTTTACCCGTTTGGTGCCAACAGGCTATTGTACCATACCGTTTTGACTGGTGTTAAGTTCAGAATGGTTACGAATATTTCCCAGACACTGAATGGGCTATAGCGATTGCTAGGGACTTCCAAAAAGGCTATATTATAATATATTCAGCTAGCTGCTGATGGCCAGTGGATGGCAGGAAAACAGTACTGTAAACATCAAGATTTGTTACCATCTCAGTAGACCTGTTTTTTTTTTTTTTTTTACTGAGTTTGATTCCAACTATAATGAAATGATGTCTCATTAGAGTTTTTGTTTAGTTTTTGTTGATCATCACCACTTTTGTCACTCTTTAACTCTACATACGTCAAGCAACCTTATCTGTTCAAAGATTCGCTTGCTTTACTCTGCATTAGCATGACTTTTAAATGAGATACAAATCAGTACCAAAGTCCCCACCCCCACCCCCTTTCTTTAGAGGGGCGGAAAGGCTCAGATAAAAACCTACCCTACCAAAGGCAGCCTTTTTAGTTGTTATTTTGCCATTAGTTATATTTCTGGAACATGAATAAACACCAGTATCAAAAGAATGACAGTCTAGCAGTTTCATGTCACAAATGTTAGCTGGAACGAAGCTGGAACTGTTCCCGTTTTGTACGTAGCTTCTTTTAAGCCTCCCAATGTCCATAACGTTTATAACGATGTCTCATCAATTTGTCATCAGAATCGCTGGATTCCCCGATTACAGATTACAGTGTCCGTCAGTGAGTTCTCGGCATATAGGCCTATATGACGCACAAAGGAATGTCTCATTTGCAAGCACAAAGGAGCTTTTTCTTGATAGAAAATTACTGTCTTTGGGAATTCTCCGCCTATCACTGTCATTACGACTTCTCTTGTTTCAGTAGACAACTCTGCGGACGGATTAGCTTGATAACACCACAGGCTCAACGAGCAAGTTCGGCCACATAAAAATATTGAGGCGACGGACTCAGCTGTGAAGTTTCGATATCTGCCGTGAAATAATGTTAGGACAACAGCAAACACAGCTGCAGTCACAATGTCAACATAAATCACATAACGTTACCACATCATTAATGATGACAAGATTATATTTTGATATAAACAAACTTTCATGCTGCAGATGCAACAATGTAAGCAAGTTCCGCCATTCAAGTCAAATTAAACAAGAAAGATTCCGTTCAAGAAAAGTACGAAATAGGACCACTCTGATATCCACAGAGTTGGTAAAAATCGGTTTTTCAGACACCCTGTTCTCTCAATATATTCTATCAAATATATAAATGTGTATTTTTTTTCATATAATTATTTGATAAACTTACAACCTGCAGAAAATGCAACCAAATATAAATACGAATATTCCTTTACAGGAAACAGGTGTCTTATAAAGACTACATCGAAACGTGCAGAATAAACACTGAACGGATTAACGGTACTTAAGTTTCTGTGCGAGTAAATGTTAATGAACCTTTCGTGTGCTAGCCTTGCATGACAAGAGTTACAAGTGGTCGACAAGATGTATTGACTGCGGCGTTATTAAATGAAACTTATTATCTATCTGGCCTCTGAATAAGAGATTTCTAAAGCACTCAACAATCCCATGTATTTCTTGTTTTGAGAACAATCACCTGGTCAAACAATTTGCATATATAAAAACACCATCTAGAGTTAGCCGAAAAGACGTTCAACAGAGTAATTAAGATCCATGACGTCTCTAAATTTGAGTCACAATATAGCGACACATACACAATCACACATTCATGAAATGTCACGCCTTTGGTGTTTTTAGAATAACCACCTGATCAATATTTCGGTAAACAAAAACATAATCTATGAAGAGGTTGAATGGCACGCTATAGCTTTGACCCAGATTACATCTCTAAATGGAATAAATGAAAAATATGAGTCCCCAATATAAATATACATATACATATAAAATACACATACAATACATATTATACAACATACCAATATTTCCACTGGTCTTTGAGTCACACCACAAACACACTCACGAGTACTATAATCATTCTATCCATAAAACAATATAACATAAAACCAAGCAACTGCAGACTGTCCTGTTCTAGGGATTGCATTTAATTACCACAGCATTTCCTGTTACAACTTAGCAATAGTGTGGTTTCCCCACAGCTTATCTGAGATCGGAAGACCCACAAAGTGCAGAACTGGCGCCTGGTACTGGGAACCCAGCTTTGATTTACTGATTTTAATGGCTTGATATGCGAGCATCAGATATAATGGGCGAATGAAATATATGGTCTGATATAACATGCATGAGCTCATCGAGCACTTCATTAAAAAAAACACTTTCTGAAGGAGAAGTTAAATTATCCTTGTTGTTTTTGTTCATGTACTCTTTTTTGTTTGTTTGTTTGGGTTTTGGTTTTGAATCACTGCAAATCATACACAACAGGGCTAGGTTATGGATCTCTTGGAAGCGACGGACGACGATCGTGATACTGTCAATTACAAATCTGGATAAATGATATCGAACTGCGCCTATATACTTTTGGCAAGTTAGATTTATACGGTCGAAATCAATGGTTTGGTTTTCGCGTTTTGCTGAGACAAGAAGTAACCTAAATGTTACACGTAAAAAAATAATCAGTTATATTTCTGAGATCACTAGGCCTATATAAGAATTTCTTGATGAAATCGCATACCTATGAGGCATGGCAAAAGAAATAAATACTTTAAGCAATATAATCTCACTGTAGTTTAGATGAGGAAAAACACAACAACGAAACAAATAAATGAACACATACATATATAAGCAAATATAAGACAGCACCCTCCCCCCCCCCCCCCTCCCATCTCCTCCCCCGCCAAACGCGTCGCGTCATGAAAATCGTTGAATGGGGACTCATCTAGGTTAAATCTTGTGTTAGCTCGTATTCTACACAATAGCAACGCAGTGACCCCTATCTGATCCTTTAACCGACAAAACTGTGCTACTTCCTATCTAATCTGCATAAAATATCAAACCATAACTAGTGAACACAGACGTTCGCAAGGACGGGCATTTTTTTTTTTAATGTATATCTTTATACGGTTTCCATAACATTTTATCTTCCTTTGGATAAGATATGCGACGGAAAAATGAGATATACGAAGCATAGGAAAAAAGCGGGTTATCCGCCTCTATAGCCTGATTATAGCCTTGTGTGTTCGAAAATAGTAAATTAGCATTCGAGGATCTACTGTATCGCGGCCCTTGATTAGCTAACTAAAATGTAACCAAGGCTGAAGTCACAAACCACCAGCTAATTTAAGCCCTCTGTCAGAGATCAACACTGCCACTTTCTACTACATACATCAAGAATATAAAATTAATAGGGTGAGGCCTTGGCTTCATTTACCGCCAGCTAAGGAGATGTTTTGCCTTCCATGTCTAAGACATTTTCTCACAAACTGACAGCAAAAAAGATACTTTCCACAGCACTCCGACTGTCTTTTGTAAAAGAAATCTTGATAACAAAGCGGGTTTTAATTACTCAGGCCCATAATTATCATACTAAGTTTCAAAAAGATCTGAGACATGAGGACTCTTCGTTGTGCCTCACAGCTTCTATCCCAACGTCAAAAATAGTACGGAAATGAAGATCGTACTATGGAGGGGAATAGCAGTTAATACAAACTGGAGAATGCATAAAATACCTGATAACGTGCAAAATGTGAAAGAAATATCACGAAAAATTTGTCATCTGCACCAGATGAACATTTAGAGCTCGCGTCTAAAAATACCAGCATAATGGCTGCTAAGTACCTCGTCTGACAAACAACGAGATCGCGCAAGCTATTCAACAACAATCGATAGTCCACATCAATATCACATGCCTTTCCTCAGAAAGATCGATAAACTGATCAATCTCCTACTTATCCGTCACTGAATGAATTTTAACACCTGGAGCAGCACACCTTTCGGCAACCATAGGTTGCAGTATACTGTCCGAGAGCTGGCTATCTCTTGGACAACAGTGACTAGATCCACTTGTTGACGATCAGAGGGAAAAAGAACAAGACATCCTGGAGCCCGAACAGAGCTGCAATGATGTACTCCAGAGCTGCGTAGGGAAAAGCGTCCCGGACAAACAGTAAAAGCGGTTACGGTTTTGTTAAGCTTTTCAACCTCCTGTCGTGGTGGTTATCTCAGCAGTACAAAAACGTACAAAAATATAAATTAAGTAAAACTGAGCATTTCAAGGACTAATCTGCTAAAACTCGACTCATTGTGCTTTGCATTTGATGACTTTCGAAATAATATAGGAAACAGTAACAAGATATTCGTCTTACAGATCTATTACAACTTAGGCCTAAACTGCCACTATCATGAATATACATCTCTAACCCTGTGGAAGTGACAAAGGACCAGTAAGGTGAAGAGTCGCTTAATGTACTGTGCAGTTTCAATAATACAATACAGTAAGGAGATATTAGTTCCGTACTATCTTTAGATGTCAGACATCAGCCTTTGAACACGGACATACATCGCTAAAGAAATCTGTGTACTTTAACAATCTCTTCTGACACATTTAGTATTCAAACAACGTGGCTGGCAAGCGGCTCCACCCACGAGCAGATGTATCTTTATAACCAACATACCCGACCTTGTATCTCCAGCTGCATGACTGTGCTGGCTGACTCACCTAGTCGACCCTCTGACCAGAGCATGCCCAGAACTCACCCACCCAGCGTTAACCTCCTAATTTCTGCACGTGCCCGTATTTACCTAGTCCCCGGTCGATCGACTTCTGGTATGTCTACCTGGACAGTCGAATACCATCCCCTCCTTTACCCTTGCCACGTGAATTCCTCCTTCAAGACATGCTTAACACAACGTCGTATCTTTTTTTATATATATATTTTATTAGTTATTACATTAAGATGATCTTCGACATTCTAATCTATTCCAGAACAAGACATCCATCTTCATAACACACAGCCTTAATAAACTTTCTGGACAGTCTGCATTGCATTTAAAGCTGAAGCTTATAATTAACAGAACTCTTTCTCAGTTCTAATCTAAAAATAATATGTGTGTCTACTAATCCTTGAGGGGACCTGGAGGAAGGTGGGAGGAGGAAAGGTAGGGGGGGGGGGGAGAGAAGTTCTAGTTCTCCTCAGTCACATCGTAATATTTTGGTCCAAGATCAGATTCTTGAATCTCAAAAAAACAAAAGATTTGAAGATAAATCCAACTCTCAACGCTGTCATCTTTTTCCTTCACTTGAGCATCACAAACTCACCATACAGTTATGTTTTTAGTCATTCAGAAAGTATCTTATCTATAATTCTTACGCTAACGTCATTTACACAATATAATCAATGATTATCAAACAAAATTGTTATGACTACATCTACAATCTCATGACTTGTGCAGCAAGATTGTCCTATCTTCTAACCTGCCCATCTTAACATTAATCATGAATTTAAAACCCGTTTTCTGCTTGCGTCCTATTTGTGTGACGTTTACTATAAATTACTACCAACAGGCGTTGCTCATCAAACTGTATCAATATTGTGTTGTTTTACAAACAATGGCTTCCAGCTCATATGTGTATAACTAATATACTTGTTATAGTTTTCGTCCACTTTATGTTTAAGATTTAAAGGTGGCTGCGTCCACATAATGATGGTTAGAAAAAAAATTGTGAATGGATATGGGTTCGGTCCACTCACGGCACAAAAATTTACTGTCACACACTTTTCAGCTCTAACTTCTCAGGCTTTTGATGGGAGAACATGAGTCCGTTACTGATTAGAATTCTCAGGTCCTAATCATAGTCTCTAGATTTTTGTCTTTTGATTCTCCAGGACATGGGATAGCTTTTAAAACTTGACCAATTAACAAACAAACAAAATCATAGTGTTGTCCAAAGACACCGCCGGATTTCCATACTTTACTATGAGACTATTTGTACTGACATTGATCTGCATTTTAAAAAAATTAATAAATCTGTCGTACAAAGCCACGTTCTCAGTGTAAAATGCCCAAGATCGTCCTTAGTTTTCAAGTCTTTTGATACCCAGTTCTAACCGCATAATCATTGGGCTGTTACATGACACGCTGCGTTGTAGAAGGTATGTGGACCTCAACTCCAAAGATCCAAAACTGACCTGAACCTTTGGCCTCTCTGACCTATAGCTCTGATTTCACCCCCCCCACCCCCATCCCATCCCACCCATCCCCCTGAAAAAGGTGTTTACCCCTCCCCACTCTCTCTCTTTGTCCTGTCTTCTATCCTTATTGTTTCCGATTCAGCTCTAAAAAGTCAGCCAGGATTGATAAAGTGATAGCTGTGTAACTCAAAGCCTGATCTAACCAACTCTATTGTATTTTTTTGATCCCCTTCCCTTACTTTTTTCCCCCTCAAACCCTCCTCCTCCTCCCCCCCCCCCCCTTACCCCCGCCTTTTTCCAATTTTCTAATATTCCACTTCATCATTCAGCATTCAAAAGTCAGTCCAGTCAGTATTGATAATAGCGACAGCGCAGAGTAATTCAGGCAAAAAAATTGACCATGGCCCAGTCACCTCAATGCCCACCCGAGGTGCCATCCCTGTCTACAACGGCCATCCTATATCTATCGGACAAAGGTTACAAAAACAATATGTTTCAGTACAGCTGGATTCGTGAATCTCGGTTATAACAAAGCCTAGCCTTGGGCTGTATGGTAGGGATGGGGTGGTTGGATAGACGGCCTACGGGTCAAGTAAGGTGCAAACGTTTCTTAATGCAAGCTTTGTGTCATAAGACATGTTATAAAATATTGTTCACAGATCCCCGACAGCTGATACTTTTCCACACATTGGTTGTTCGTGTACTTGTACCATCATCATCATCATCATCATCATTCATCATCATCGTCACTATCATCAATTTATAAAATACAATAAGACTGTCTCACCGGCAATTAAATAAACATTTTTTTTAAAAAGCAAATAACACATATAAAGAATTTGATATTGATGTTAATAGTAACTGCCAAATTTTTTAGCCCGCTTGGCTCTTCGTCGGTGCAATAACGAAAACATACACAGTGTAAATAGGCTACTGCTGTATATAAAAAGGAATGTTACCATCATCATCATCATCTTCCTCCCTCCCCATCCCACATCTCTCTCTCTCTTTTCTGCTCTCTCTCACTCCCCCTTTCCCTGTCTCTCTCCTCTCTTCTCTCTTTTTTTCTCAATTTTATGATTGAGTCACTCACTCACTCACTCATTCACCCACTCACTCACTCACTCACTCAGTTATTCACTCATTTACTAATCCATTCGCTGTCACACATTCTCATTCATTTCTCTCTCACTTCCTCCCTCCCTCCTCCCCCCCCCTCTCTCTCTCTCTCTCTCTCTCTCTCTCTCTCTCTCTCTCTCTCTCTGGTGTGTTTCAGAGTTATTCAACTTGACGAGAAAAGAATGTCAAGCAATGGAAAGGCAGCCGAGGAGAAAGAAATAAAGAAAAGCGTGGGGCAGAAAAATTCGAGATGGAATGTCTTTCTGTATCAACATGACGTTCAAGTTCGGTGGGGTGAAAGGTTGAAGGTTGAAAGGATGAGAGAGCATAGGCCAACATGGATAGAAACAGACATGTCCAGCACTAAAAGCTATGTTTTTGGATGGAAAATACGGGGTGAAAAAAGGGTGTAAACGGAAGATAAAATCATCCGTGTAGTGGAAAGAAAAAGGAACATAGTGTATTACTCTGATAGCTTCTCCCGCGGGGGCCCGGGGTTTATAAGTAGGTTCTCTGCTCCCACCTGCAGGCGGTGTAAGCCCGCCATCGGTGGGGTGTCTCCTATGGAGTGCCATCCTGGACATTCCAAGAGAGACATCTCTTCTCTCTCTCTCCTTGCTCCTATCTTCTGTTCCGCTGTCTTTCCTCTCTTCTTATTAACCTGTAAACGTGTCTTACCGTGTTTGACACAATATAGCCGTAATCGTGTTGATGTGTCGTTAAACCTCAACATAACAACAACTCTGATAGCTGGGATAAGAATCTTGAAACATGGAAGTTAAAATCTTCACTGCACCCTGTCCACAGACAACCTTAATGACCACACGCGTTCTTTTTACCTGTAAATTATATCTGGAAAACGAATTTTAATAAAAGATAAGATAAGAAGTAAAATTGACTTTTCTTCATAAATTTAGATGTTAGAAAGACGTGAATCTATTCAAGGCATTCATGCATAGTATCAACCATCATTCACAGCCGTCCATCAAGCTCACGCGTGCAAAGTCTACAGCTGCTTTCCCGTATGGTGGATGGGGACAGGGGAAATAATTATATTATAAGAGCGGATACAACAACAAAGAATTGTAAGAACTTCAATAAATCACAAAAATAATACAAATATTAATTTTATCGGCTAAGTGATTACTTCAACACTGGAATTCTGTATTCCAACACTGATAAATATGGTATAGCCTACCATGTGAATTTTACATTGAAAATATGAAACCCTGTCATTATGGAGAAGATAGTTTACAATAACAGTTTCTGAAACTACAAAAAAAGTTATATGAAATAGTAATGAAAGTTGTGAATATCGATACCACACTGTCAAGGCTAAAAAAAAAACAAAAACAAAAAAACGGCGGTATGCTTAGTAACGCCAACCAGCACTGGCTTGGATCAGAGGTCTGGAAACAATCCGTGATGAAACGGAAAGAAACACAGCCTATGTGGACAAGAGTGTGCGATGTTTGAACATAAAACATTCGCTCTCCATGAACACCTGATGTTTTGAAATACCCTAGTTTTCCAGGAGCTAACAAAGGGAGTGAACGGAGGGCATCATGATCCACATCAAGAAATAGAAGCTCCCAAAATCACAGAGCCTTTTCACTGCTGCCATTTTTTCTTCAACAAATTGAATGTTCTTCGAACATATGAGTAATCATTATATAAGTGTCACAACATTATCGTTTCTATAATAACTAATATTCAGCATCGTTTAGGTAACTCATAAAACAGGGCATTAGCAATCCTCTTACTGCTAAGAAGTGTAAGACTAAAGTTTGTCAGAGATAAAGAAGATCTCTGAGGGCTTACCACTGGTAACACTTCAGATTGTTAGATGTAAAGGTCAGAACCTTAAATAAACTGATAATAAAATGAACTTGGCGGAGCGACAAAAACTTTATAGTAAATGAATGCTGATCTGAATAAGACTGCTAAAATGTGTTGCTACAATTGACACCACGAAGTGAAGAGAATGCTTGAAACATTACATGATGGCATGAAAATGTCTGTCTGTCTATTCGTCGGTCCGCCCGTCCATCCATCCATCCATTTTTCCATTCATTTATGGATCCATCTATCCATTCATCCTCCCGTCCGTCCGTCCGTCCGTCCATCTATCCATCCATCCATCCATCCATCCACCCACCCACCTATCTATCTATCTATCTATCTATCTATCTATCTATCTATCTA
>JBCEWB010052401.1:0-14093 GCA_039654565.1 Peronia peronii | reverse complement strand
TGCAATTCTGACTAAAATTTGGATCACTGGTGAGAGAAAACGAAAAATAACGGACAGAAAACAATATTATTGACAACTCCTGTCATATTTGGATTACAGTACATGTATTATAACGTTAATTTTACCGGTAGCTCACAGTCATCTGTGACAAGTAACCAGACTGATATTCTATCAACCCGGGTTCGAATCTCAGCCATGCCATACTTTTTTTCTTTTTTTAAAATATTCTTCTTATGACAAAAATTAATATGTATGTATTTGACATAGATTTTGTATTTTTATTTTTATGTACAATTTTGAGGGATTAATTGGACTTGGAGGATATGCTTTCGCTAGATATATCTTGCGGACGTCATCAACTCAGAGCGGAGGTTTCATCTCCACTTCAAGCGTCTACATCTATAAATGTATATATTTTATTTTCTGTTTCTTGTATCGTCTGTGTGTTTGTCTTTTTGACAGAAAATTTGTATTTTTATCTCTTTTTGCTTTCTTTTTGAGAGTGTAGTTGAATCAGATGTAGAATGGAGAGATCTGAATCTAGATCTAGACCTCATTCAGTTCAAATAAAAAAGATCGTCCAGCTTGATGATAAACCTAGACCATCATTTATTGATTAGCATATTTTTAGCTGAAAATGTTTAAATAAAGCTGCACGCACATGCCTCCCACCCCCTCCCAAAGGAACACGACGCGGACTTAAAACTTAACGGCTACATGACGGTGACACGGAGTAAATAAGTCCAGCTAGACCTCGAGACTAGACGGAATTAAGTCCGGCTAGCCAGGCCATAAATAAATGCCTGCCATTTAAAAGCTACATATATGTAGGGGATTCCTTCAACATATATCTCTAAATCTATATCTATAACAAATAGCTCAGAACCACTGCCCATTGTGAAGGGAACAGAATGAACCAACTGGAATAAGACTGAGTGAAATCAAGGAAAAAGCAAGAAATTGTCACACTGTGTCGATTCACGTCGCCCAATAAAGTTTTATAAGTTTGTCTTTGACAGGAGATATATAATGAGTCAGTGTCAAAGGAGAATTGGAAATCGTTGGCAGAGATCTCTCTCATCCCTATTGATTTTATTGCAGTGTTACTTATCGGCAACAGTACGCAGAGATATTACAGACAAGCAGGCAGACTGACTACAGAGTTTAAATACAGATGGATATGGGGGTGGGTGGATGGATGGATGGATGGATGAATGAGTGGGTGGAAGGATGGATAGATGGATGGATGGATGGATGGATAGATGGACGGATGGATGGATGGATAGATGGATGGATGGATAGATGGACGGATGGATGGATGAATCGATGGATCATTGGATGCTTGGAAGGGGGATGGCAAGATGGATGGATGGATGGACAGATGGATCGATGGATGAATGGATGGATGGATGGATGGATCGATTGATGGATGAATGAATGGATGGATGGATAAATGAATGAATGGATGGATGGATGGATGGGTGATGGATGGATATATGGATGGATGGATGGATGGATGGATAAATCTATGAAAAAATAAGCAGAATCCAGTTTCCCCTGCAGACTATACAATACTCTGTTACATCCAACAGTAGGATGGGCTCTCCCGTAGCCTCTGTCTTTAGATTAATTCTAGACACAAAAAATTAAGTGTCAAAGAGGAACTGGAGACCGCAGTTCAATGGTCTGTCCGTCCGTCCGTGGGCGCGCGCGCGCGTGTGTGTGTGTGTGTGTGTGTGTGTGTGTGGCTGCCTCTCTCACTCATTATCATGGCTGTGATTTTCCACCTAGGCAACTGGAATGTCAAATGTGGATAATTTCTTTACATTCTCATGTCATTTTGCTGACATTTAATAACAAGCTCGTTAATAGTGTAATATTACTGTTTTCTGTTATTTTGTTCTTTTATTTTGTTTGCATTGATTGAGTTTGTTTGATTTTTCAAAGCGTATCTTGTTTTATTCTTATAGCTGTTGTTTTATTATTGTTTCGAATAATTTATTCCGAGACAGCCATAAAGGCAGAAATTGATGTTGAGGGACAGGCAGACAAACAGACAGACAGACTGAGAAACTGACTGACAGACAGACAGACAGACAGACAATCAGACAGACGGACAGATTTTCTTTTCACGAAATCTTTGAGTGCTTGAAGCCATTTTTTATGTTCCTGGGGTTTATGATTTGAGTCCTGATACTATAGTTGTAATCAGTAACGTATTTGCATTAATTTTAGAAATAGATAATATAGTTACATACGTGTATGTTTAAATAATCCCGTTTCGGGAAAACGCTGTGGGAGGGGAAGGCACACACTATAGCTACGCAACATTTTTCGAGAAGGCACTCTATAGTGAAGTCAAATAGACAACTTTGTCGAAGAGAGGTGAAAAAGGATAAGTAGATAAATAGGTGACAGGCAGACAGTCATAATTGCTATACATACAGAAATAGATGGCAGACAGACAAATGCTTATGGCTCAGTGACAGGCGTGTGACTGAACTGGTATGTCGACAGGTGAACTGAACCCCAACTAGCTAAGACTGATTTAGAACAGATGGACGGGCGGGAGAACACCTACATAAGAATAAGACTGACTCGACTGACGGCCTAGAGAAGTCACAGAGAAAGAAAGGACAACAGAGACAGATTTACTGGCGAAAATCTAGACAGACAGAGTGACAGACAGAATGACAGACAGACAGGTAGACAGAAAGGTAGACAGACAGGCAAGCAGACAGACAGACAAGGAGATAGAGAAGAAGACACGCAAGCAGATAGACAGTTCGAGAAACAGATAGAATGGAGTGGCAATGGTTTGTTATTGGCCTTCTGCCTTTGATGTCAAAAACGAGTTAAAACCATGGGTCTTCAGTATGAAGGAATCAGGCTCCAGGGACAGAGGGTGATCAAGGAGCGGAAGAAGTACTGAGAAGGAACCTGCTGTGTGTCAATGACGCCACACATCTGCCCAACAGAGACAACGTCATCTTTACCATACGAGGATCAGGAGAAAACAAATATTTCATGGGAATAAATTTAGAAATAAGGCTACAGTCTCTGTTATCCATTCAGTTCTACTGCTACAGTTTCAATTATTTCTTCCTTTTTCTCAAACTGGGAAAATATTTTCGCCAGTTTTCATGTGCGGACTTCGTCACTTGGTCTGAGAAAATAATTATGTACATGGGTATTTGGTTGAAGAACAGTATTGAAAGGGGAATAACTCAGAAATACTTGATTCATCAAGAAAAATTTCATTATAGGTAAATAATTATTAATTTTGCTTTACCACATTACCAATTTTTACTTTCTGACAGTGTTTATGTTAATCTCCAGCCATATGACAAACAATTATTGATTAATTAGTTTTCTGTACTCCAGACCGCTGACAGATTAAAAAGACTGACCGACAAACTGATTGACACTCTAAAGGACAGGTGGACTTGGAGGATGGATTTATGGATGGATGGATGGATGGATGGATGGATGGATGGATGGATGGATGAATGAATTGATGGATGGATGGATGGATGGATGGATGGATAGATGGACAAACGGATGGACAAACTGACAGATGGATGGGTGAATGGATGGATGGATGCAATGTCTTTGTACTTCTAAAATTTTCTTTGCACTTCTGAAATGAGGCAGAAAACTCATTTTTAAGACTTTAAAAAAAAAAACAGGAAAAAAAAAACTCAGTACAAGCGTTCTCTTTTACGTTTTATTAGTAAATTGCAATTGATTAATAAATAGATCTATACATGTAATTGCTAATAACTTTAGGCAGGCAATAGAATCGTGACAAACTGCAGTGGATATAAAAAATAAAAAAAAAACAAAAAAACTTAGAATATCCTGGGATGTAATAACATCATGTGACCTCACCCTGCATACATTCATCAGTCATCATATAATACTTAATATCACTCATATAAACAATATCTGACTATATCAATTTTTGCATGTATGATTTTGATGTCATTGAAACTACAGTGGAAAAACACATGACTGAAACTGAATGACGGCAACTCGTAATATGAGTTGCTGTCATTCAGTCTCAGTCATGTGTTTTTCCATTGTAGTTTCAATGACATCAAAATCATACATACATATACAAATACCAAGACCAAAGCACTATACATTTTTTTAAAGATATAAATTTGTGTTATATTTTATACTCTTTCAATCCATTCAGCCTAATCAACATCTGCACAAGACATAGGACTAGGCATTTATTTTATTTATATAACATACATGGAGTGTCTAAATCAAAATTAAAAAATGTTATTTTAAAATGCGGCACAAAAAAGGAAAAAATAAATAAAAATCATCAACGAGTATGTACAAGTGCCCAAGATGACAGGGAACAGACCAGGCTGTCACCTTGTTATTGCAATATAGCTACTCATTCAAGAAAATGTAAAATACGAGTACATCACACTCACTCATGTCATATCTTCCACCAGGCCTAACATTCACTATGTTTCTCTTTCTTTTTCCTTCTCTTTCTTTCCTTCTTTTTTTCTTTTTTATTCTTTCCTTCTTTCTGTCCTTTCTTTTTTCTTTTTTTTATTCTTTCTTCCTCACCTTCTTCCTTTCTTTCTTTTCTCTTTTTTTCTTACTTGTTTACTTTCTACTTTCTTTCTTCTTTCTTTCAGCTTTCACTCTTCCTTTTTCTCTATTAAAAGATAGATATATACACATATATAAAGACTTGCTTCATATGCCATAATCCAAGAACCATACACAAAACAAGATTCATACAAAAAAAAAATCTAAAGCATTCAAACTCTCAAACTCCAGATTCACAATATTAATTGTCAGCAAAATTTATTAACCAACCTGACTGTAGTGATGGCAATGACTCATCACAAAAAATTGATGACCAAGTTAAATTTTACAAAATCTAACTCTTTCCATGCAGAAAGATTTTCTAAAAACATTTTAAATTAGAAAAATTATCAAAAACTGATGTGAAAAAAACAAGCAAACAACTACCTTTTGCTATTTTCATTTAAAAAAAAAAAGAAGAAGCACAAAAGAGTTACTATTTATAATCATGTTTAAAAACAAGGACTGGAGGCTGTCAGAAACAACACAAATTATGATTTGGAGACTTTATGTAAAGACAATCGACACAGCTGCAGAAAAGCAGATTGTCTATATGTCTATATGTCTACTGGGATGGAAAAAAATAAAGATCAAGCAATCTCTGTCAAAAATTTCATGCCGACAGCTTAATACATATTGCTAGTAGTTATGACATTTTTTGCTGAAAATTTGCTGCCACTCCGCTGATTTCCATCAATATGGCACCAGCACATTAGAAACAGGTGAATATTACTTAATATTATTTACTACAGAAAACACCATTTGCTATGCCTAACTATTTTGCCCTTAATAAGCATAATATCAAGAAAGAAGACATTTGTTTTTACTCTATATTCCCAGTTTGTCATCACAGATGTATATTAATACTTATATATACCAATGTCTTACCTCACAATTTACCTTAACTACAGCACATGCATGAAACAGTGATAAAACAGCACCACTGTCACACTGTGATTATGAAAATGTAGAAATGGTTAAAGAGAAGAAATACTTAATATGTTAAAGAGCCAGTAGAATAATGATATTTCAGTGCCAGAACTCTGATGTATTCAGATCATTGTCTCTCCTGCATTAAAATCACTGACTCTGCCAGCCACCACAGGTCAGATATCATTACTACAACTGGTATTTTGTACAAAGAATGGGCACAGTTTGCAACTGTTAAATCAAGGACTTCAAACTGACTTAAAGATTTCTGTCATGATTTTCTGGCAGCAAAGGGGAATTCTAAGAAAATCTAACATTCATTTTAACAAATTAAAAAAAGAATAAACCTTTACTTCATCATCTGAATTCTTACTTTTCCAGATCTGTATGAGACTGAGAAATCACATAGGAGTCTTTATCTTGGAAATGGTTACCTATATGTCCATGTCCAAATAATGTACTGTGACAAAATATCAAATATTGTACTTGTATTTTATTTCTTTGTTTGTTTTTTTTTAAACCCCCAATGTTTGATGGTCATATTTAGCTGTCAAGTAAAGCAAATGCCTGAGTATGACACCTGTGTTTATCTGTACTGACCTATCGCTATTGTGTCATATTTCTCACTATGTCATGCAAGCTTAAAGTTAGTCAGGGTTAACTTCCAACTGTCATCATAATAGGCATAGCCCCAGCTCAACTGACACTCCTTCAGAAGGTAAAGAAAACTTAAAGCTAATAATAAATCCTCTTAGATGGAACAAAAAGAACAAAAATCAAAGGTCACATGGCTCACTCAAGTCCTCTCAAGTGGTCTGGTCTGCAATCAGAAGAAATGATGATGCTGGAGGAGAATATCAAATAGAATGTAGTCTCTTAGTTTTGTTATAACATACTGAATAATAATCCAGACTCCCCTGACCATTTGGCCCACTCAACAGGTTTCGCACTGACCAAGGATCATGCTATGGAGAGTGAAAGTGAACTATAATTATAATGAATGAAAGCTAAAACTTTCAATTAGTTTACATATCAGATAGCTCTCTTATGCTCTCACTCTATGCCCTCATTAGTCCACCTGTGTATATTTCTTTGTAAATCCACTGTGTCAAATGCTTGCCCATCTCATCTGTCAGTAAGGGAGTTGGATGTAGGCTTGCACCATGTCAATTCAAAATCTAGGCGGTCTCTAAAGTCAAAACAAACACTAAGAGGCTAAGTACTAGCGCCAGCTATCCAGACTGAAAAGCTTGGCAGCATGCACCGCATAGCTCTTAGGCTGGGTCACTGTTCTAGAGTTAATCTGTCTTGTAACATTCAGTGAATAAAATACATTTTCAAGAGAATGAAATGAAATAAAAGCTTTTGATGTTGTGAAAAGTCTTAGTGCTGCATGGTTTTCCACTTGGCTGTTCTGCCTTTCTTTTTCATGAGTAGCTTTCTTCCATCCAAGCCTGTTAGTGATCATGATTTTGATAAACAGAATACAAATCTGAAGATGCCAAGTCTCTGTCAAAGACACCCTACTGTCTCATTTGTTCCAAAATTGGTTACCCTTACCTAGTCAGTGCATGCTGGATAACAGAACTGTCATCATCGGATAAAGCCTGTTGTACTTCCCCATTCCAGAAATGTATTTAGACCTCTTAGAGTTAATTTGTCAGAACTCCTGCATATATAGGGTTAAGTAACATGATCAGTAGCCCAAGAAACACACTATTTACATGCCTGGTCCATTAAAGAAATTAGCAGGCCAAGATTTCACAGCTTCCTTTGCTGTACTCTCTGTCCATACAGTTCCTATTCCAGTTCTGTAGTCTGTCTGGATAAACAGTCACTGTGTTAATCTTCTAGCTGCCAGAGACATGTCTACTGGAAAATTTAAATCTCATCTCAAATTGCTAAACCAGTGACTGCCATGGCAGAGTGAAAACATAAACACCTAGTAACCCTAAATTTGTGAGTGCTGGAGAAGTCATCGGTTTTAATGCAGAATGGATAGCAAAATGAATGTTTCAAAAGCTTTGGTAGTGAAATGGTTAAAAATCTAACAAACGATATCCCACACTTGTTAGGAAAATGATTTAATCATAACAATCTACAATCTGAATAAATATTAATCAATAAATAAGTGCATCTTACTTACTATATTCATAGTTCAGTCTTTAATAATACTAATTATACATAAATTCATCTGCAATACTTACTCCATTCCCATCTCCATTCACTGCATTTCTCTACACAAAGTTCAGAGTCAAAATACCATAAGTACCAAGCAGACTTTTTCAATTATTTCTGTCTTTCCACATGCAATCAATACCATTCTTATCTTATCATTTACAACAATGCTTTTCTGCAAAGACCGTGAATGATTGAAAGAAAATGGTGACTAGTCGAAGTGATATCTTTGGCTGACTCTCTCTACTAACAAGCAATGCAGCATTTCTATGTCATCTTGCGAATGATTCTTCAAACGAACTTACCATAATGAAATTAATGAACACATAAATAAGAAATGTTGCGTGACCAGGTGAAATGGGTTGGATGCCACAGGTGGCATTGACCATGGGGTCATAGAAGCTAACTAGGAATGTTAGTATCTTGCCAGAGAAGAATTTCAGCTATGTAATTTCTCACTACTGTGAAGTACTTCATTTTTTTTACCACTGACACCCATGACTCTATGTATGAAAAATGTTTACATTTGACCCATTTTCCCCCCAGGTTATGCAACATATCTATGTTGCTGAATCCTCTGGCTTGCCGATAATAAATACATGATAAGGGCATCAAATAAGTAATACACATGCTTTGCTATGGCACCTCTCAAAAAAAAAAAAAAATAAAAGAAGACAATTGCAGATTGGTCTATTCTGAGCCATCAGCATCTAACAAACATTTCTAATGATGGATATATCATGTTTCAACATTTGTTGTCAACAGGCTTGATAAATAGTGGTGACAGTGAAAAATTCATTGTTGAGAAAGTACAAAGCACATAGTCCATTTTCTGAAAATGTCAATCTTTCTATTTCAGGAAGTACACTGAACAAAAAATAAGAGTGAAACATACATACACACATGGTGTTGTGAATTCATCACTGAAAACAACCCTTGTTCACAGGGTTCGGTACTGAAGGACTGCCACATTCTTGCTTCACTATGACAATTTCATGAGCTTTTACAAGACAACAGAAGGCACAGTCAAAGATGTCTACAATTTCACTGATTTATTATCAAAAATGATCACATCCACAGAGAAGCCTCAATTTGTCTCAAACAACAAATGAATCTTGATCAATTCAGAATGCTCTATCATATGGCGATGTCTCCTAAAAAAAATCTTAAGAATGTATCAGAATCACTATGATTACATTATGCATAAGTTTACAATGACCAATTAGGCAAACTAACCTACATTATGCACCAGTTACAATGAAACACATATCACTTACAATGACCGACTGCTTCATTACATTATGTACTAATCCAATATATAAAGTTATTCTATGCACCAATTATGATGACTTAGTGAAAAAAAGCAAAACACCGTGCACTTACTATATTGGCCCATTTTTTGCATGATCGAATATTCTTGGAACTCTTTCACATAATCAAACTATATATCATTGTGACTGATATAATAAAACAAAAACCATCATCTTTGCAAATGACATGAAACTGATTAAAAAAAAAAAATACTGCAGTGAATCTCTCTAAGGCAGACAAATATGTTCTCGTTTCCTCTTTTACATATATATTAATACTGAAACATGATCACAGTATCTGGTACTGTCTTAAAATACTCTTTACAACACATGTACTCTTGAACTGAATGAATGTGCACTTATCATTGAATATCAAGAAAAAAAAAATATACAGATTCATAAAATGCTCTATTTACATAGCTCCAACATGAAAGACAATTCTGAACAATGCCTTAATGTTGAGCAATATCTCTAAGTCTGACTCTGTTTGTAGATATTAACAGCACAATGGGAACTGAACTATAGTTTTACACAAAATTATCTTTTTTGCTCTTTCTCTGCGGTGAAAGTTTACAATAGTCACTGTTACTATGATAACTGCAACGAGTAAGTGTGCATTTTGTTATTTAACTCATTCACTATGGGCTTTTTTCAAAGTCTGGATGGAGTTTGATTTTTTTATATGAAACCAAAAATAGCTGCTGATTATCTTAGAAGAAAAGCTCTATAAAAAATAGTACTCTCAAACCACTATAAATCGTATATCAATATAAAAGCAGTTAAATGAGCGGATGGGTTTGCATGTTCTGTGCACAAACAGAAAGGTATAAATAAGATTTTTCTAAATTTCAATACCAATCCAGTAGAGAGGCTCAGTTGTCGAGCCCAATATTACCTTCATCGGAGTCTGACAAAAGTTCATGCTCCAGTTATTTAATGTTTTAGAACGAAAGATTTAATAACAATCAAAACTACAATTTAAGACAATGGAAGAGAAATAGTTGGTAATAATAACAATAATAAGTTACCTATACTACAAAATATTGATAAATGGCTGAAAAGGAATAAAAGCAGACAGAAATGTCCTCTTTTCATATTATATGTGAATCAATGTCACTCACAACAATGGTAGTTACACTGTCATCATGTCTTTTATCTGCATCATCACACGGTAAAAATCTCAATTATACTTGTTGCAAAAATCATGGCATCATTTTGCTTTTCATCCCGAATTGTAAGGACATGAAAAATAATAATTGCTTCCCAAAAATTCAACATTAAAACAACAGGAAACTGTTTGCTCTTGAGCTTGATTGTGGTCTTACAAAACAACACATACAAACTTAAAAGAGCAACTTGTGATTTAATACTTTCATGGAGTGAAGACATATGGCTACAGTTTAATTACTGACCCACCCAAAGAATTTCACAGCCTCCTTTCATGTGATATTCCCTGTTCATTCCTGGACAACCTGCTAGCCCACTTGTGAAACAAAGGACAGGAACACAGCAGATTATATGAGGGATCTATGAAAGCACCTGCTGATACAAAACAAAGCACCATGTGCGATATGGCTCAGGGAACAGATGGTGGACAAAACAACAGATACATGACTGAATAATCAACACGTGAATACTCATGATTTTTCACCTTCATGCTTTCCATAACAGGTTCTTCTTTATCTGGTGTTATTTTCAGCTCTCCATAAAGTGCATACAGCTGGACCATGGGCATCACACAATGCATAACATATAATATCAGATTTATACTAAAATGTGAAAGCTTATCATGCTATTCATGAATGTTAACTCCAAGATCTTCTTGTGATGCCTCGCTTCAAAAAAAAAAAAGGCCAACAAACAAGGAGGTGGATTAGAAATACAGATTGTTTAAAAAAAAAAAAATTGAAATCGTTCTTTCCTTTCAAACATTCAATTCTCTCCAGTGAGACATGACTTGTAGCCAGTAAGCCTCAACAAAATTTGAATCAGAACATTTCATTCTTTCATTGCTGTCCTCACTCATATTGTAGAATACAACCATAAAACCATGTGTATTTATAAACAAACACCGTGTTTGCATTAATGAGCAAACACATAAGATTTATCAGAATTAGAAAAAAATTTTTAAAATCTCTGAAATATTATTCTAAAAGATTTGTCTGGCCAAGGCACTTCTGTGGGGTGAGGCAAGTGAAAGAGGAATGGATGAATGTCCACAACCACGCCTAGTTGTTGATAGTAACAGCAGCAACAAAGACATTAATCTCTTAAAGTATATATATAAATAGTGCACTAAAATGAGGCTGCAGTTGCTTTTATGGTGTGGTTCTATATCTAAGTCATGATTTGTCATACTGTAATACTTTAAAAGCTATCATATCTTGCATGCCCTGTCTCTGCCATTCTGACCATCTCCATCACAGTTTAGTTTAACATTCTGTGTAGCAAAAAATCAATCTGTTTATCACTATCTGTTAACATGTTAAAGTGTCTCCATGTCTCTGAAAAACACGTCATCTTGTCTTTCATTCATCCAGTGTGCATGTATCCATTCCGGCAAACATGAGAAGTATCCTTTGCTTATACATAACAACATTCCTAGATCAATACAATGTCCATATTTACAAATGCAGGGCTGTCTGATAACCTTGAAGACTTTGTTCAGTGAACTAGTGCCAAGGTGATCTCCATATCAGTAACATTCTTTGCTATATGCCAGGCAAATTCATACTCATTCTCATTCTGGCTAGCGATTACTGAGGGACACAAGTGCCAAATTAGTTCAAATTAGGAGGTTGACAGAACCACCATCAACTCATCAGGAAGTGCATTTTGTGCCACATCCCGAAGTCAAATTGCAAATGTAGTTAAAATCATATCCATTATCTGTTTTCTGATGATCAGTGGCCAATGAGTTGAATTTTTTCACGGCATCTCCCATGAAAAATATGTGTAGCAGCACTTTCATTCTGTTTCTCGAGACTGTTTCTAAAGTGACAGAAATATCCTGTTGTTCCGAGCTCCATCAGTGTGCCCTTCACACCTTGAAGATAGCGACAACTGGTTAACTAATACTGATACACCTAAATTAAACACCAACACATTATGGCACGTTGAAATGTTTCCAAACATCCTGCAACATGAAGTCTTTGTATGAACAATAACTTTATAGGGGCATTATTTTCATAGCTTCTGCATAGCAGTGACAATATAGACTTCCAGTAATAATTCACACCATGTGTCTTCAACTATGCAGCGGGTCTATCTTGCATCTCGGGACTCGGCTTTCTGACCTTCACACACACTTTTTGTCCTATACATCCTTGCTGGTAAGACATTTAATCAGAATATCATGATTTATAATGCCTTAACATCTGCGCATATGAATGGAGGCTTAGTTTTCATTGTAATAGATCACTGATGATGTTCGAGTAACAAGCATGTCTCTGGAACAAACTGGTCTCATTTCTCTCCCTCTCCAGTGCTGATGACAGGAATAAATCGGTTGGCATGATTTCTCAGTGACCTGACATCCTTGTCCCACAGTGTCACACTGCCATCCACTGCGGCTGCCATCAGGTACTGAGAGTCTGACGAGAAAGTCAGGCTGGGGACAGAAGAATTGCAAAATAAGGAATGAAAATGAAGATCACAACTGCTATACTGACATCTATTGAGAATCCAATAAGAAAGTCGCAGCTACAGATTCTGACAACCTGATGACAGTAAGATCAAGAACAGAGGTAAAATATCCATCTTACACAACCCAATACGACATGTACTTAAAGTAGCTGTAAATAATCTATTGAAGTTGAACAAAGATCACATTTACTATTTTTTGATACATGCTGAGACTATGGTATGAAAGTTTCAGCATCAGGAACTGAAAATCTGGTGGCAAAGTCAGGCTGAGAACAGGAAAGCAAAGATAATAAAATAATGCCATATTGGCCAAATCCAACATTATGATCAATGAAAATAACCAAAGATAAGAAAAGGAAGCTGCTATATTGACACATATGGGGAATCTGATAAAAAGATCAAGTTGAAGAAAAAAAAGATAACATATTACAAATAATGTCCATTGTCTCAACAAGAAAATCGGAACTATTTTACAAGAGCTAACTCACTCTGTTCACTAAAAACGTATCTAAACATCATCGAAAGGTAACAACAATCAAAGCTATTATTACAAATATTGGTTGGTTCTCATTATCACTAGGCCCATATCCAAATTGTTATAGCTAATGAGTATATTAAAGAGCAAAAAAGAAAGTTTTATGATCTACATTATGAATGTTTTTCACCAAAAAATTCTATTGTAGATACTAATTAGCATGAGCATTTCACACAAGACTGCTGGAATTAAGTGGACTCTTCATTGTTATTTCCCTTTGCACTCAATAATACCAAGTGACCCTGTGTTTGGTAAAAACACCAACTCTTCCCATTCACAGCTTATTTTAAGCCAAGCCAGTTTTCCAGATTCATCTAGTGATTTCATCTAATAAGACAATGTTCAGCAAAAAAAAAAAAAATCAACAAAAGAAAAAAACACCTCGATATCACACCTTGCACTTCCATTATTCCAAGCCAAAAATTACGTCTTGACTATGATTTATCATGCAGTCTTGAGACAGAAAACCATTATCAAATTTCAGAGGCAAGAACAAAAAAAAAAAAAATCCAAGTGCATAATATTTCTCAATGAAGAGGCAAAGCGCATGTGGTTCCTTGAATGGCAGCCAGTGTGTAGCTGATGTTTCTTGCCTGGCTGTGATTGTGATGGATGTGTACTCTTACCTGATAACAGAGCGTAGTGTGGGCGCATCCTTGGCTAGGTCTCGCAGGGGGGTCAGGTCCCAGCTGCTCCACAATCTGTGTGATCACAGCAAATACAAAACAGACTCTAAAACAAGGTGTGCGGTAGGACATTCCACACAAATCAGATAGCAGGAGGTCGAGAACAGGAACAATTCAGTTATCATCAACATCATCAATACACAATGTTTTTTTCCCTTCTTCTTTTCTCTCTCTCTCTCTCTCTTTTTTTTT
>JBCEWB010052390.1:0-14094 GCA_039654565.1 Peronia peronii | reverse complement strand
GGAGGAGTAACTTTATGGATACAATAGATATTTTTATGCACAGATATAGATATGTATTCCTTTAAATTACAGTAATTTAGGGCAGCCTGGAGTGTAGTAATCATATGTGCCCAATCCACCACTAGATCCACTTCCGGTTGTGAACATAAGCCGGGATGACAGTTCTCCAGGAGTGTCTTTGAAAATTCATTTAACAGAAGATTCACCATAATGGAGGTATTCAGACCAAAACAGCTTCATTGCTGATACAAAGAGAAGGAAAGATTTACACATTCAGCATATTTTAAAGTCCTGAAGCGATTCACATGTAAAAATATTATCGGCAAGAAATAGCTTTCACACAGCAATGGAGAGCACCTCAGAGAGTAAAACTATGATAAATTCAGGAAGAGAATACTTATAAGATTCATCTTGAAGTGAAACTAATGATATATTCTGATGTGATAATGAGTTTATTTTGGACAAATGAAAGATTTATAGTAAACAACCAATGTGCTTACTGTTTACAATGATATTGGAATACAGAAAGAATAAACTACTGTATCATCTTATATCATGCTGCAAAAAAAAACAAGCAAACTCACTAGCGAAGAACCATATTTCTCAACTCCCTTTGGCCACTGAGATGTCATGAGGATATCAATGCCTTTGAAGCTGGTGTCATTGACAATAGGAGCTATCAGTGATTGAGCATCTTCCATCAAGAATGTGCCATCCTCCCTCTTGCCTGAGGGGCTCTCCACACCACTGAGGTAAGCAAGCTGGAGCCCTGAGGAGCCAGTGAATCTTCCTTGTTTGCCTGATAACAATGCAAAGAATTGTGTCAGTCATGATTAAAACAACTCAACATTTAATGCTACTCTTTAACCATGCTTGTGCTGCTGTAAAACAGTCTGTTGAGACTTTCTCACAACTGAGAAGTTTTGATGTCTCTATTCAATGACAACTGATGTATTATAATTTCCTCTAAATTTCCATCTACTAAGCATTGTCAGTTCTTGATGATGCTGTGACATGTAATACATATATCTATGCTATCACACTGCTGCCTAGCTGCCTACTAGTGTGTTTGTTATTTCTGTTTGTTAGTGCAGGTGCTTATGCTGACAAGTCTCATCTAATTAATCCATTTCTCAATGCATGTCAAACAGGTTATTGGTAACAAGTCCAAGTAGATGACAGTCAGTTTCTCTGTCACAGCAAAACAGATTGAGGTCTAAAAATTGTTAAAGTATATAATTTATGGCATACCAAGGTAAGTGACACCTTCGCACAGTTCTGCACCATTTTCACCATCAAAGTAAATTGCTAGCTCTGGTTTGCAAGGACCCAGCACTAGAGTAGATATTGGAACTGCAAAAAAAAAAAAATACAAATGTTTCATCAGACCTAAACAGTGCATAAAACTACCTTTATTCTTCCATCAGATGAAAATTAATTAGCCATTCCTGTTACCATCTAGGTTATAGGTAATGTTTGCTTGAGAGATGAACATTTTAAATAATAAAATTTAATATGATCCTCTATTTTCTTAACACATTAAGTCTGGGACACTGACCTCCTTAAGGGGAGGGGCGGCACCTGAAAAGTCAGAAAATCAATAAAAAAAATCAAATCTGTTATTCAAACATTTTGTCCATTTTTCTTCACAAATCTAGCTGTAGTTAGATCTGAAAACTGTATCTATGGTCAAAACTGACAATCAGAAGACAGCAGGAGATAAAAAAAACAATCATAAACATGCACCGGATTTTGCAATAATATGCTACAAAAATCGGACTGCAGTGCCCATCACATGCATCTCATATGGGTAAATTTAGCACTGTGACCTTTCTCTTCCATTTTCCTACACGTCTGGCCTAGATTCCCAGTCCCAGGTCACTCTGCATTGAGGCCACAGCCTGGATATGACCACGTGCATACACAATAGTCTGACCCCGTTTCATGCAGAACATGTGCCCGTATGTGATCAGCTCAACCTTTACCCATTAGCTGGACAAAAATACCGCAGCGCACTCATCACCAGCTAGATTCTGACTGGCTGGTTTGCAACGCTTGCACTCTGACCTGGTCTGTTTACTTTGGCAAGAGGGCATTTACTACATGCTTCGCACTAGCTTGCCAAGTGTATAAGTTTTGTTTTGAAGCGCTTTTTCCATCTATTTGGACTCTGAGTGAAATTGTAAAAGGCTAAACTACGCCTAAGAAATCTTGAAGAGCTCAACATTCCAAAGCAGCAGCTCAATCAAGGTGGTCATGATAAGACATTGGTTTTGCTTTAGCTTTCACTTATGAAAACTTTGAGTACGATTTTCTCAATATACTCCCTTCTTTCACTAAAACTCTAACTACACATTTATTTTCTAACATTTTTGCTTGAAATTTTGCATGCAGCTTGTTGTAACAATAACAAACAAAAGTATGCATGGAAATTTGGATGTGTTCCATAGATTTGAAGATACACTGGATGAAGTGAAAAAAATCTGCAAATTATCACTTTCCGATTCAGGCAACATTGAAAATACTGTAAAAAAAAAAGTTTCCTGAAATGACAAAAATAATGCATATTTTGTAGATCTTGTTTCAGACAACCCGTGTACATGTTTTTCAAGTGATCTATCATATTTTGACGAATCCTAAGCATTTTAAAACTTCATTATTCATCTATATTGAAAATCCAAGATGATGGTGTCACCATGGCGACTAACGCTTTGAAATTTTTTTCAATTTTTTTTTTTTTCTAATTTGGCCATGTCTGACATAGGCAAGATGCTCAAACTCAATATTTCCCATGCCTTTTGAAAATGACCTTCAAGTGCCGCGCCTCCTCTTAAACGTACAGAAAATGTTTAAAATTCCCCCCCCCCCCCCCCATAATGAAATTTTGCATCTGCCCCCTCTCTCTCCTCCAACTCAACTAGATGATATGTTAACAAACCTTTCATTTGTCCTGATTTGTAAGGCTGCCATGCTGACAGATCGGATCCAAAGAAATCACCCACACAAAGCAACAACTGCAGAAATAAAACAAATTCTATTCATTCAAGTGAAATTCTCCACCATAAATGAACTTCCTTATTTAGTGAGCAAAAAATTCTTCATTAACATGAATTCTTATACATTTACAATGTATTATAATCACCATAATGAAGCTGAATTTTCATGTCTCTGCAACACTGCAAAGCTACAGTAGTAATTTTATCTTAAAACTTGAAAGCTTAATTTTGAATGAAACAGGATTTTAATACTCACATCAAAATCTCCACTTTTTTTCTGAACACTCTGAACTCTCTTGAACAACTGATTGAAGTTGCCTTCAACATCTCCTGACACTAGGCTGAAGATAGACAACTCACATATTACAGCTGAGTTTTCATTTACACATATGCCATAGTATTCAAACACTATATAAAAACTGAAACTGAAATGGTGAAATCAATCATGGTATCTCTAAGTATAACTGTTTTCTATTCTTTTAAAATTGAATTGGAAAGCTGTTATATCCCAATTATAATACAGATAAAAGCATTAGGTTTGGAAAAACAACTTAAAACAGCTTTCAAAAAACAAAAATTAAAAAAAGCAAAAATCAAAAAATCAGATTTGAAAACTCTGCTAAATGGGAATACCTGCATTTCATGAAATGACAGACTAAGACATAGTTCATTCAACTACTGAATTCTTTAGGGAAAGTTTTTTTCTCAACTTTGTTTCTTCATTTTTAAAGGTTTTTTTTTTGGTGGTAATTTTTTAAAAATTAACTAAATACTTAGTTTAAATGAAACTGACAAACAAATTATTAGAAAGTACAATAATTTGAATCAAAAAGTTATTCATTTAATTGTGATCATAAATTTGTCCACACATACATTTTTACAGGTCTCCCTGCCATATTACAGATTCTTCCCTGGCAAGACGGTGATAAGATTTAATGTGGGGTCATCTGGAGAAGAAAGAATAAAAAAATATGACAAATGAATTAAATTTTGAATAATCTTTTCATCCCCTCAAAAGACTGTCATGAAAATATTTTATTTTTTTCTTACAACCTTCACAAATATTTTCTGAATTGCTTGTCTTGCAACCCATGTTGGATTAATAATTCTGAGAGACATTTGCTGAAGCGCAAAATGAATTAGCAAATTATACTAAGATCAGGTTTATGGAATATTAAATCCCCAATCAGAGATTCTAACCACTTCCTTTCAGATTATTCGGGGCAAAAAACACACCTAAAAAAAATCTTTTAATGTTGCAGAGGTGAAGCATCAATGATTTAAAATGACACATAGGTTCAATTCTATGCAAATGATATCTGAATATTTCACAAAAAGATTAGAACCAATAAACTGCTGTAAGACAAGCAAGTTTAGTAATATCAGATTTATAGATTATCCAAAATTATGTCTATGATTGATGATGAAATGGTATTGTTTTAATGCACACATGACATTGCAAGGACTGCATCATTTTATGAAAATTTTATTAATTTTTCAAATACTAACCCTGATCTGGCAATCATATTTCTCCCTCCTCCATTGTTAACTCTAGTCCTGTGATGGTGGTATATACATATATATATGAAAAACAGGTGACTTGCTACTTAATAGTGTGATGGTGGTATTTATACATACCCACTGGCTTCTCTGTGATATTTCTTCCCATTCGCTGCGACTTAAAACGGTTTATCTACCCCAATTTTGTCAAACTGTCGTTAACTGATGGCAGAGCTGCATCTCATTAAATGATCTTTCAACACTCAATGGAAATATTAGTTAGTAAGAGTAGAGACAGCCCATACTACCCAATGATTAACTCCTGTTAGACGGAAAGGAAGAACAGAAATCAAGGGCCACATGGTCTACTCCAGTCCTTACACTTGTAAGTCTGTAATTCAACATAAATAATGATGCCACAGGGAAATATCAAACAGTCTTTATTATTCTATAACAACTAGACACCCCCAACTACATGGCCCTTTCAACAAGTTTCGCACTGACCAGCAGTCGAGGGTAAAAGTGAGTTATAATTATGCATGGATGAAAGTTGAAGCAGTCTATGTATCGATTCGTTTACATATCAGATAGCTCACTTGTGCTCTCATTCTATGCCATTATTTGACCAGTTGTGCATATCTCTTTGTAGCTACATGAAATCAAACACAGGCCCCTCTGATTTGAGAAGAATGATTGAAATCCACGTGGCCAGAGGGGTGACAGCTTACATTGAGAAACTATATGAACATCAAAACTCCCCTTTATGAAATGGCTTGGTCCATGAGTTATGCTAGGATTAAGGATGAACATGCAACAGAATGGTCTGTGTATAGGGGATGACAAACTTGACAACCCTGTGATATTGACATGTACTTGTAAGTACACCCCTCTACTGATGACAAGCTTGAAGTATTATATGTGTCAAAAAAGGGTGGAGTATAGGGGGAGAGGTTTGAGGAAGCACAAGGTCAGTCAAAGATCCGGTTTAGGCTTACATTATATCATTTAGAAGGCTGGGTGGAAGCACTGATCAAAAGTCAAAAACGAAACAAAGCACTAACGCCGGCGTCCAGACTGGCAGGCCGGCAGCTCGCCATGGAGAGTTCCGCTCGCTCTCCGGCTCGCACTCGCAGGTCTAGAGTTGAGCTGGAACCAATGCCAAAAAAGAAGAAAGATTGAGAGTTGAAATCTAGGGTGAGATTATGTAACAATGCTTTCCAACGACTTCCAAATTAACCATCTGCTCTGCTCTTTCTTACGTATTACGGACTGGGCTAGTTCTACTGGTTACACCTACATGAAATGACTTGAAATGAGCTCCCCAAAAGTCTGTGTTTACGCGAAGGGCGCAGACATATTGAAATCCCGCACTGAAAAAAATATTTGTCAGGCCTAGCTCCTTGCTAGGCCTAAGCCTTTCACAAGTTAACTACTATAATATTAAAATAGTTGTATAAATTATACCAAAAAACTCATAAATTATTATCTATTAATTTTTCTTAATTTTAAATCGGGCATTCTGTTGCTGCGATCTTTTACTGCGAAACTACTTTGTTTACAGATGGCGGTTATAATGAACAACATTCCAACGCTTGCGGCACGCGCATAAAGTGTAAAGTTTATGTGCTGTATTATCTTCCGTGATTTTTGCAATATATTCCTTGAACTTAACATAAAACAAAAGTGACAAGGATGACCGATGTTTATGGAAACATCAACTGGTGGGGATTTTGTCCTGCACTTGATCTCCAAGAAATCGGTGAGTCAAAAAGTTAGCAAAAGTGATAGATCTAGTGGATCTAGAGATCTACATCGAGCATATCTCTCTTCGAATTGATGATGAGTCATTTTTAGTGTTTGAATTTGAACACCAAAAATGGATCAATTTTTTAAAAAGAAATGGTTCAGTAAAAATACTATCAAAATCATAATAAATCATTGTATTTAGGGATCTAGATCTTGATCTTAGAACAAATAATTTACATCTTTTTTTGTTGTTGTTGTTGAATGTTGGATATATTATTTTAACTGTACATTCGTTTCATACATTTGATGTCATCTCATTATGTATCATAATATATATCACAAATATCATTAATTGTAGTGAGTCTTTTTTCTGACAGATTACTTTAAATGTATCTTTTCAGGTTTAAATGAGATGTGCAAAAAATTGGTCTGTGCGCCACCAGGTAACACCCAGAGAGTAAAATTTATGAGAATATTGATGTCGTTTTATTTTGCAGAGGTCAATTATCTTGGAAAAATGATTAGATTTAAATTTTTGTATTGCAATGAAACTGAATCTGAGATTATTAGTTTAATATGTTCTACTATAATTATAATATTTAAAATATTATTTGTTGGAAAGTTTGAGGAATTTTGTAAACTATACTTCAGGATGCCAAAATGTCTTTCAAATCCCAGCATGTTCAAATGACATGCTTGTTCTAGATGTGGATATTTGTCTGAGATTTCCTTAAGTCTCATCATAATAATGATAAAAAGCCAGTTAGATATTTAATTTGTTTACAGAGGATCTTCACATATTGCTTGTTGGTGCTGGAGATATTCGACATATTCTCAAAACTGTGGCAAGGAGATACAGACATACAAAACGAAGAATTAAGGTAGGTTTAACTCTTTAAGACCCATGAAATGGTGGGACCATCTGATGGTTTCAGCCACAATATCCAGCGGATGGTGGGAGTGTCCAGTGATATTTACAATGGATTTGTTGTTTCCAATGTGGAATTTCGTATTTTTCTTATCTTCATTTCCAATCCAGGTTTTTTATATTGTAGAGCAGCGATAATAGCGGATTTGCAATGTTGGATTGCTAGACATTTCAGCTACTTTTGCATTGTGTTCTGTATTTGTTTAGATGTATATTTTTCTGTGAGGGTGCGAACCCATGATGGTTGGAAAACAAAAACAACTTTAACTAATGCATTCAGAAGCATCTCATTGTTTCAAGAAACTGAAGAGGTGAAAAGAAGTAGTAATAGCCTCTCAGGTAAATCTAGATCTAGGGACAAAAGCAGTTTGAGTAGTGACAGTGATCCACAAAGCGGACTTATCAAACTAGATCTAGATTATAAATAGATTATTCAACACTCACATGGGATGAGTTGATAATTTTATATATTTTTTTTGTTGCTGCTTTTCATTGTGTTGGAATTGGTTCCTCTTTTGTCCATCCAACTTCCTTCAGTTTAATGCATGACACTTCTATGTTTTGAATTTTAGTATCATCAGAACAAGGACTTTGGAATGCCATACATAATTATCTTTCATCGAGAAATCAAAAACAACCCTGGCACATAGAGGAAAAAACCTTGCATCTTAAAGAGTTAAGATAACCTAGATGAACTCTGAGTGTGAGAGTTCCATTGCATTGTTGTTTTTTTAATGATCTTAATAAATTTAATATTTATCAGTATTCTCAAGAGTAATTGAGAAAAATAAATAAATAAAATCTCTGTCGAAAAATTCAGTTAAAGCATGCATCCACTTTATTCATTTTGAATTTTGCACTGAGTTAGCTTTTATTTCTGTAGGCTAACACCTATTGACTGAGACACGACATGATAAAATCAGGCATTCGTCAAACTGAGGCAACCGGAGAAATCACGTTTTTCAACAGCGAGTGATTTTTAAGTAATTTTTTTTCTTCACAAAACCCTTCAATATCAATCTAACAATGCATTTCAGAGTTAAATTTGCTGAAATAGATTGAGTAAAGGCCCCAAAATTGCAGTTTAGTGGCATGGGTTAACAAAGATTAATAAGGATTTACAAAAGTGATTGGCCATTTTCTCACTAAATTGAGCTGCAGCAACAGGTCATCCCCATCGTCTTTAATTGCCAATAGCTCGACTTCTACTTAAGATAGAACAAACATTTTTTCATACAACAGAAAGGGAAATGGATAAGCTTAACTTTGGTACCAATAACTCCATATGCACAAAATTTGATGAGAGACTGATTTCATCATGTCGCATCTCGACTGTGTGAAGCATTAATACTATTTTAGTAAAATTGAGTTTTTCAAGATTATAAGCTGTTTTAGTATTTCTGTTATTTTGTTATCAACAGTTTTATTTGACTGACACAGCTCTAGAGCTCTATGCAAGAAATATGCTGCTAATGATGGTAGCATTAGAAAGACAACAAAACATGGGTTTGCAAGGTAATTGCAACAAAGAGTTTTTTTTTAAATTCATTCATTTGTTTGTTTGTTTGCTTATCTATTTTTTATTTTATTTTATTTTTTTCCCAGAAGGCCCAATATTTAATCTTGAACATGTAACAAAGAAATGCAGACAAGGAAGAAAAGTGAGGCCCGCAGTGTGACATTAAGTCCTTCAAAATATGTGACAGAGTGTTCTGTTTGGTCAACTCATTCACTATATAATTTTTCTTCCATTTTTTTACTTAATTTTCTTTTTTTGGTTACCTATTTGGGCTGGCTGAACGGCTCATCGGGGGGGAACAGAAAATTCTCAAACCGATCAGTCAGCATGTCGTAGAAAATGAGTTAAGAGAAGAAAATAAATGAACTGTCTGTATATTAAAACAAAAATTTAGATTGTCTCCAAATTGGCTAAAGTGGCTACTGCTGCAGTGGCTTCAGATCTTTTTCAGTTTACATCAAATGTTTTCTCAGTCCTTTTATTTCCATGCACTCACATTTTTATTTTGTTTCAACTTTTCAGAGAAAACAGAATTATTCCTAGAACTGTATGGAAACACTCTCGTCCGGCAGCAAAGTAATCAATATGTTGAAAAAATGGCTCATGAGCTCATAAAGTAGGTTATCATACTCTTTTCATATCACAAGTATGGATTGTGTTGATCAATGTTAAAAGAAAAGTTACTAATACCACATTTCAGTCTGTTACCTGTAATAATATGTGTGCATATTATAAGACAAGGTAGGCCTTAACATAATTATCTCATGCTGGTCAAAATAGACTGTTTGAACTGACATGAAATTCTGAATTTATATTGTGTGTATAGGAGGAAATGGAGAGAGAGAGAGAGAGAGAAAGATAGGGCAGGATGAAAAGAAAAATTGGATATGTTGCAATAAATGGTTTCTATTTGATGTCTCAGTGAACGTTGAGTGGCTGATTTCAGTATATGTATCAACAGGGACCTGATAATTTTGTCACTTGAAATATATATAAATTTTTTTTTTGTAGCAAAATTAAAAGGCATCTTGTTTCATTTCTTATGCCTTTTGATCTTTTTGTGTTGTTAAAATCATTTGACCTTTTTAATGTTCTGCAGGATGGTGACAAATTTTGATTACCTAGAAGAAAAGCTACCTTTCTTTGACTTAAATCAGCTCAAGGTAAAGCAGTGCGTTTTAATAATAGTATTTTTAAAGAAATTATAAAACGTACATGTAGAAGGAAAAGCTTTTTGATTATTTTCTAATAATCAAAAAGCAGCCAATGACGATTGCATCGAGATCTTAAGAACTTTGCTGACTGTTGGCCAGAGATAATACCAAAAAAAAATCCATAACTTGAAAAGATTTTTATGTACCCCTTTTTTTTAAAAAGCCACAATTTTTGTTTTTTTTTAAGAAAAGTGAGTCCCCTATTGTTGGTTTTACACTGATATTTGTATAGCAGTTTCAAAATTGTTCACTCAAAAGGCCGATTCAATTTTTGAAGAAAACTATTAGTGTGTGATATAACTGAAATAAAGGGGGCATAAGGAGAAAGGACACACTGTGGGATAATTGGCATAACTACATATGAGATGCGACACGATGAAATCAGGCTCTCATCAAATTTTGAGCATATGGAGTTATTGGTACCAAAGTTGAGCTTATCCATTTCCCTTTCTGTTGTGTAAAAAAATTTTTGTTATACCTTAAGTAGAAGTCGAGCTATTGGCAATTAAAGATGATGGGGGTGACCTGTTGCTGCAGCTCAATTTAGAGAAAATGGCCAATCACTTTTGTAAATCCTTATTAATCTTTGTTAGCCCATGCCGCTAAACTGCAATTTTTTGGCCTTTGCTCAGTCTATTTCAGCAAATTTAACTCCGAAATGCATTGTTAGATTGATATTGAAGGGTTTTGTGAAGAAAAAAAAATTATGTTAAAAAATCGTTCACTGTTGAAAAACATGTGATTTCTCCGGTCGCCTCAGTTTGACAAGCACCTGATTTCATCGTGTTGCGTCTTATAGATATATACATATGTGCCTTTAAAATTTTATTTGTTTGTTTGTTTGTTTGTATAGCTGTGTATGTGTTAATAAATCTGAAATTGCTGAGCACTTTAATATTTATTGATGGTCAAAATCTTTAATTATTCTACAGTTCGATATCATTTTGTGTTTAGTTTTCCTTTAACATGTCTCTTTGGGAATTAATCATAATTATTTATGGAGAAAATGGCTCTTAAAGTGTGCAGAAAACTATCAATCCTTTTTCTTTTGCTAATGAGTGACCAGAGAATTTGATCTTTTCATTCATCCTTATACATCTTGTTCTCTAAAAGTTATTCTCAGTTATATTCAGGTACAGTATCTTCCAAAAGTCATAAGAGAGAGTTTTCTATGTATCTCTAGCAGAGATTAGTCATGCCATATTTTTCATAACTCTTTTCATAACAAAGGGTTTTTCACAGTTGTGCCAGAAGTTTTTTAGAAATGAATATAACAGTTTAAAAATTCATCAAAAACTGATGCGAAACGAGTGACCAAACCACACCCTTTTGCTCTTTTCATGAAAATAAGGAGTACAGAAGAGTTGCTAATCATAGTGACTGTTAAAAACAAGCATTGACGGCTGCCAGAAACAATACAAATTATGACTTGAAGATTATCTGTATATAGATGATTGACACAGCTGCAAAATTGCAGATCGCCTACATATAAACAACTGACTTGGAAAGATTTAGAAACATTGTGCTGTAATATCAATGTCAAAAAAAACCAAAACAGTTGATTCAAAATTTAATAATAGAGAATGCTGTATACTTTTCGTAAAGATTAGCAATGAATATTAGCCCATTGAAGATTCAGCTAGTCAACTTGGACTGCGAATAGGAGAATGTAAAATAATGATTGAAAGCAAATGAATTTTAGTTTTTAGTGAAACACTGTCTGTTATGGTTTTGATCAACACCATAACATTTAAAAAAGCTTCTCAGTAAAAGGCAGTGCTTTGAGATTCAAACCATATTTAAGCTTAAAGTATTGAGTTTATAATTTAGTATTGTTGTATATGTTACACTCATGTATGTACTTTGATATACTTTCATTTTCAAAACTGTTGATCATTTGAAGCTTCATGTTGCAATATTATCAACAAAGAAGGTTGGCTTTACTAGATCTTTTTTCTGAAAATTTGCATCATGATTTTAAAAATTTTGTTTGGGTAAGTACTAATGTGGGTAAAGTGACTTGATTTGGATCTGTATATATATATATATGTACTACACTGAATATACCTGTATGTCATTTCTGCTTGCATCCATTGTCATTCTCAGTACAAGGAGAGAGATTTCTTGGAGGGCATTTTAAAATTTTGGAGGAACACACAAAAGATTCCATTCGATATTACCAAGTGTTGGTAAGTTAATGAAAAATCTGATGTCTGATGTAGCATAAATGATATTTATGACTATTTTAAAATAAATAAATTATTCAGATCAAGTGCAAGGAAGGCCATTTTGAAGATCTCTGTTCCCACCTCTGTCTCCTCTCCATCTCGGTGGGAAGCTAATAGTTTATCATAAATGTAAATAAAGAGTGTGAATGAAACATTTGCATTAACATAATTACATAAAAAAAAGATGAAATGCTCAGTATTTTGTATATTTTTCATTAATAATGCCCATCCCACATTATTTTCGTCTTTTCCAGCTCGTATTTTAGAAAATGTGTTTCTTTTCATAGGGATCTGAGGTTACGTCAGCAACTAGGAGTTCGTTATGATAGCAGGCAAAATGTATATGACTGGGATTACAACATGGAGCTTTTGGAGAGAGGAGTATGTATTCTGTGCATGTTGCTCATGGATAGTTCTGTCAATAAAGATATTTATAGATAGTCATTGTTCACTAGGCAAAACTGAATCAAACAGTACACTGTCAGCAAGTCAGCCTAGACACTGGCATTCAAGTTTTTCTTTAGAATTGAACAATAGATAAAATGTAAATTTTGATCAAACAAAACTCTCTTTGGTGATGTTGAAAAGGCTTTGTTGTGAATTTCCTACAACATCAGTTGAAATAGTACACAATTTGTGTGATAAAAATCATTTGTTGCCCCCAATTTTTTTGTTGTTTTTTTAAATTATCTTGTGGTGTTTGTTGCACCTCAGTTGCATTGGGACATCTTGTAACAAATCAAATCTATATAAAAATTATATATTTTTATATTATAGTCGTAAAAGCTCTTGAGAACACTTCACTTTCAATTGCAGTTGTTTTACAATATTAAAATATGAGAGTTCTGTTACTGAAATAAATATGCACTGTTGCAGTAATGCATTCAATATTTCATATACTCAGGGATCCATTGTTTACCTGCACCAGTATAAAAACTGGAGAGAAAAAGGAGTCGCGTTTGAGATTCGGGAAGGCACTTATGATGTTCCAAACCGAACACTTGCTTCAGGCATTGTGATCAAACATGTGAGTGATAATGCAAAAGAAAGTTTGCATAATACAAGATGTTGGCGAGGTATCTGAAAATTCACCAATGCAATTTTTGCTCTAAAAATAATTTGTACTTGCGCTTAAGAAAGATGAGACGGAAGATTCTGAAGTTAATTTGCAAACTGACAAAACTAGACAATTCTGACCTTCATATTGGATACTGACTCGCCAGATTAGAGGAAAATAGACATAAAAAATAATGTTTACTATAGGTCGCCATGGAAATGGCAGGGTATTGGATTTAAAATTGAAAAGTTACAAGCTTCAGAAGCAAGCAATGGCTTAAATTAGCAACAACTGTTTTTCAGAATTGACACGCTTGTCTGTTGCCTCAACCTAAAGAAAAGTATTATTAATTTGCCTAAGTACAAGTAGTTGTATCATTATTTGCTTCCACAGGATGGAGAAAAGTTTCCCCGACGAGGTTACTGGGGTGATATGATTGTCTCCCCTTACATCACATTTGGCATTGAAACAGAGGAAAAGTCTTTCTATCGCAAACAGAATAATCAGCACACTAAAGTAAGTTACGAACATCATTGATGCCTAACTGAATCACAGTTTCATTTAGTAAAAGTTTTAAAGGTTTGAACTGAACCCAAATTATAAATGTGTTCCTTCATTTCATCAGATTCATTTTAAGAATGCTTATTTGGATCTCATATCTTTACTCTATGGTGATTGATCTGTCATAACATGTAATTTCAGTTGAAAGCAAAAAACTGAAAATAAATGATGTGCTTAACATTATAAGCCTCAGATATTGACACAAATTTTTGTTGTCTTATTTTTTGTTTTTATAATACACTCAAACACGGTTAGAATGAAATTTGCAGGGAATGGAAATCATTTTCGTTCTATCACTAGTTTGTTGTATCCGAAGAGGCTAAATTGAAACAGGGATGCAAGTTA
>JBCEWB010052359.1:0-14095 GCA_039654565.1 Peronia peronii | reverse complement strand
ATTGTCCTTTTGTTCACGCTGGACAAGTCTGCAAAGGTCTCAAGCCACTAAACCCCCCCTCTCCCCCACATCTATCACAGAGATCGCCGTGTCGGAGTATGTTCAGCAGCGAGGTATCATCCCAAACGAGCTAGATCTTACAAAGAGACAAATCAGACCCTCCCAGGGGTTCATTGTTTTTTACTCACCTGTGAAATTAGAAGGTGTAGAGGACTCGAAATATTTGAGGTCCGTTGAAAGCGTTATTTTGTTGTTAATTGGGTCAAATAGTTCATATTCGGCTAATAAAAAACCTGGAAATCCCCGGCGGAGTGTTTGTACCTCCTGCTAAAAATAGAATACCCACTGTTTGTTATCGCTTCGCTACTAGATCCGAGAACAATTGTCACCGGTCCCGTGCATTTTTTATGTGTTTTTCTATGTCAGTGGTAGTGAACAGCTTGGAGTGTTTGTACCCCCCCCCCCTCAAACTAAATAAAACGGTTATTTCCAGCTGTTCGCTTGGTCGGAGCAAGTCTGCTGGAGGTCATCGAAGATCACAACCTAGGGGGAAAAGGGGGAAGGGGGAGGGGGTATATTGCTCTTGTGCCATTGGTAACAAAGAAGGTACGCGGCTTTAGCGATTCTTTATGGAAAAACTGACAGTGGGGATGGTCTGAGATCGAAGATATGAAGTTATTGATCTGTTGTCAGTGTTACCATAGATCAAAAGTTGGGGTTACCGACAGCATGAGGCAGTTCCAGCGCGGTGACAGTGCGGTTTGATTTGATGTACATATGTCCAGGATGTTTGTTCCTACAAATAACAGAGCCAGAGATTCTAGTCGCCAAGTGCTGACGAGATAGAAGGAGCCCTGTGAAAGATGCAGATACGCGTGAAGTTATAGATAAGTTTGACTGAAGCCGCCAATATTTCCAGCTGTTAAGACGTCGTATTAGGATGCCATTTGCGTGTGGTATTTCTGTAACTGGTCAACGGAAAGTGTTAACAATCTTGCCTTCTTGCCGCCCTCTCCTCTGTCTCTCTCCCTCTCTCTCTCTCTCTCTCTCTCTCTCTGTCTCTCCCCCCCTCTCTCTCCTTTCCCCACCCAGACATTCTCTGTCTTGAGGTTCATTCCCTATGTATTTATTCCTGAGCGGGCCCGTTACTTTACTCGCCCCTAAACTAATTAGCGCCCAATCTCCCTACCCATCTATCCTCAGTCCGCCTCATCCCCCCCCCTCTCCCTCCCCCATCTCCCAGCCCCTACCCCTACTCGCCATTCCTCCACCTCATTCTCTCTATCCTCCCTGTCTTCAGCCTCTTCCAGCCGCCCCCCGTCCCAGTATCCAGCCTGACCTCATCCGCTTCCAGTATCGAACTAAGGAATTGTGGGATCAATATCGGACCTTCAAGATGGCGGCGGGCTCAGAAAGGTTCGGGAGGAGATGAGAGAAAGGAGGGTGGGAGGGGTGAAGGATGGGGGAAGTAGAATTATGGTGAAAGAAAGATGGAATAATCCTGACTGTGGATGGTGGGATGTTTGCAGAGCTCACTTCCCCAAACACTGAGAATACGGGGCTGTTGACGGTGAGGATGCGGAAGGATAGCAAACACAGTATGAAATAAAACCCATCGATAGTTTGTACATAGCCAGTACCAGCCTCAGTGAAGTCCTAGATAGGACAGAAGATGGGATTGTTTGTGTATGAGAATGAGCTGGATATCAGAGCATGTGGGCCACTCACGTAAATCATTCAATAGTGACAGTCAAAACCACTGGTGGCAATCCCGAGTTCTGTCACGATATATCTATAAATTGGTGTTTCAGAAACGACAGTTGTAAGTCCAATGACAACACAAGACCAGTGCTTTCTTACCATATCACACAGGTGTTTGTTTGTGTTGGGGTTTAACGGCCCATCAGTACGATCACGGCTATATTGTGCCAAACACGGTAAGGTATGTTTACATGTCAAGAAGAAGAGAGGAAACAAAGCGGGACAGAAGACAGCTGGAGCAAGGAGAGAGAGAGAAGAGATGTCACCTCTGGAACGCCGAGAATGGCATTTCATAGGCAACATCCCACCGATGGTGGGTATATTTTGAGATGTATCAGACAGAGATTATAATGAAAAAGTGTTTGACCAGACCTGTCCTTTGAGACCTCTCTGGGATTACAGATAACATATGATAAATGCTTTTGTCCCAGGTATTATTGGAGGTCAAAGTAGATCTACATAATGTGTCCTTCCCCCCCCCCCTCCCCCGCGGAGGCCCGGGGTATATAAGTAGGTTCTTTGCTCCCACCTGCAGGTGGTGAAAGCCCGCCATCGGTGGGATGTCTCCTATGGAATGCCATCTCGACGTTCCAGGGGTGACATCTCTTCTCTTTCTCCTTGCTCCTGTCTTTTGCCCCGCTCTCTTTCCTCTCTTCTTCTTGACGTGTAAACGTATCTTACCATGTTTGAACAATATAGCCGTGATCGTTCTGATGTGTCGTTGAACCCCAACAGAAACAAACAAACAAAGATATGAGGTCGCTGTAGTATTAGGATTAATTAGGATTAATTTCACAGACCCGTATTACAGGACAGACCGGAAATGCTAGTTGGCGCTGCATATTACATAATCTAGGTCATCGTTGTGGGCAGTGAGACATGATTTTAGGCTCATTTCTGTTTATGTCTGCACTTATAGCAGACACCTTGTCTGTCTCCTTTCTCCGTGTCCTTCTCCCCACCTCCCCACCCCCCACCCCCTCTCGTTACCCAAACTCTTTGCCAGGGAACCGACACTGCAGCCCCTCCCTACCCTCACCGAAGGCTCTTGTACTGGAGGGCATGAAAGATAAAACCTAACTCGCTGAACTTAAGAGTAAAACTTCTTCATAGATAAACGTACATAAAAACTGGCGGGAGAAACTCACAAGCTCTCCAGATAA
This sequence comes from Peronia peronii, assembly GCA_039654565.1. Taxonomy (NCBI): domain Eukaryota; kingdom Metazoa; phylum Mollusca; class Gastropoda; order Systellommatophora; family Onchidiidae; genus Peronia; species Peronia peronii. The sequence goes on along the minus strand of JBCEWB010052359.1, from coordinate 11,171 downwards.
ACATGCATGTATGGATAAACTCGCCGGTGGGAAATAAACACGCACTTTAGATAAACATAAAATTAATACCCTTAGCTCGTTGACTTCAGGTGGTGTCCTTGAAACGCTGGTGGTGATATCCATGTTTCCTGAGTCAGATAAACAGAGGGTCAAGGGGATTCCCAAGGCTACATGTGTTTGCGACCTCTGTGTGTTTCTGTGTGTGTATAATACCTTTGTATATATGGGTGTGTGTTATCTGGGTATGCGTGTATGTGCTGCCTACGTGTATGTGTGTGACCAGTGTAAGTTTGTTGTGCTGTGTATGTGTGTGTTATCGACTTGTGTATATGTGTGACTCCTTGAATGAGTTTCTGTCTGTTTGTTACCTGTGTGTATGGTATGTATGACCTGTGTATATGTGTGACCTGAATACATGTTCCTGTCTGTGTGTATGTGTTACATTACCTGTGTGGTTCCGCATGTCATTTCCCTCTGTGTGTGTGTGTGTGTGTGTGTGTGTGTGTGTTACGTTACCTGTGGGGCTCCTCTGACCGTGTCCAATTGACCCAGGCCTGCCACTATGCCAGCATTCAGAGGTGGACCTTGTCATGCCATTGTTGCTCCACCTCAGCCTTTGTCAAAATACGATTTGTTCTCCGGACAGACACGTGTAACGTACTGATAGTCACAAACCTGAAGAGTTCAATTTATAAAGTTGTAAAATGTTCATTGTAACTTATCATATCCTTCAATATTTGTATGATTTTATACTTCAACGCTTTAGGGTTTTTCAGATCCCTTGCCGTTACTAACGTTACCTTTCCCCTACTTGTCACATTTATTACTCCGTTGTCTGTTGTCTAGCCAGCCTTACAAAAGAAGATAATGTTACGCACACTCACGTCCTCAGCTTTCATAGGTCGTTATCCCTTATCTGAGAGTCAAACCGTATTATCTCATTTACGTTCTCTAATACGTCTTTTTAACCCTTTCAGTACGCATAAATTTATCAAACAAGATTTGTGAGGTTTTACAATCGTCACTTTGTGTTTGACATGTCCCCAAGTTTTTCTAGAACATCTATGTCGATAGATTAACATCTCGAGATAGAGTATTGGTGTTTCTTTGTCAAGACTTAGGAATAAGCGATTGAATAATCCAATGTTTGTTTGTTCTCCGTATGGAAAGGGTTAACCTCCTAGTGGAGGTTATCTCGATATTATCTCATCGTGGAGTTCCACAGGCAGATAGCTCAGATTGGGCTCTGACCTGTGGTAGTGACATTTGACCTCTCGTGCTTACGAGGGCAGACGAGGGTAGACCACGGTCTGTGGGAATCACAATAGATATACCGTGGCACTTTGACCAAACGAAGCGTTCCTGAAAACCGGCTGTTTCTATAAAATGACCATCTAGATCAGTTAATTTATGATCTGCTTGTAACGCATAGCTAATTCAGAGCAGTTTTTACGGAGTGATTATACTATAGGTTATCTCATCATAGCATGGTGGAAAGTTACATCATTTGAGTAGATGGGGGAATTAAACTGTGGGTGATGAATAAGACGTTTTGTGAATGTAGAGTATGCTTACCTGGGCCTCTTTGAAGTGTTTCTGTGTTACGATTAGGGCCTGTTTACATCGAAAGGCCGACGGGTGGGGTGGAGGGGGAAACTTCTCCAGGCCTACCCGTGGTCATTATGGAGCGTATGTAACACCTGTATAGTCGTGGTCTGCGGAATGGGTCATTGCGTCCGATCGTGGACACAGTCAATTGCCTATATATGGGATAGGCAGACCTTTCACAGGCGAGACACACCAGCGACCTGGGATCAAATAACTGTTGTTTATCGCGTGAAGCAGAGGTCAGCTTTTGACTTGTGTGTGTGTGTAGCCCTGTGTCAGTTGGAGGAAACATCCTCTGATCTGCTCGCCCGGCCACACGATGAAGCACAGGAAGGGTAGGTCAGAAACCTGTTATTCTGTCATTTGTAATTATTTCAAGTTTCCTTCTGTGGCTTCGCGAACAACTCAGCGCTAATACATGCCATAATAGACAGTATTTATATAGAGCTTATCGCCGTACAGTACAGGCTCTAAGCGCTTTACAATCTATTATTTCCCCGACATAGACCTAAGAAGGCGGCTGGCTGCCTGTTAGGCGCTCAAATCTTTATCCATCTAACAATATCAATCATCGTGTGAAGGGAACTAGAACTAGGGAGGGCCGCTATTAATATGTCGTATTGATGATTTTAATACGATGCCGGAACCGACTATAGTACTACAGATGCATCGATAGGCTGGAGCACAATGATAGTCAGTTTGTTTGCATATATCGATACTACAGTATTTCCCATGCCTGATACTCAATACTTTATCTCGTGTGTTTGCCTTCGATTGCCAGCACGAATAGTTTCGAGGGCACCTGGAACATGGCGTGGCTAAACATAACAACTGCAGCAAAAACAAACGAACAAAACAAACACAAAAAAAAAAAAAACAACTTTGACATGATGTGCAGGATGTGACACCTGTCGTTGGTGCAGTGATGTGTGAAGGAATGTCGCCTTGTTATGTCAGTGCCATTACTCATACCCCTGAACCGCGAGTGACAGATGTCAATTAATATCATAACGAACTCTTAGAGGGATGACGCTCATCATAAATCAATTGTCATTTTTTTTTTTTGGTCCCATTCTTATACATTTTTGCTTTTAATGTGCACAGAAATTCTTATGGATTAAGTTCAGTTCAATGATCTAGAAAGCAAAGTATTCCGTTTTCGCTGTGACGGTAATGCTGACTTCGTTTGATCGACTGTCAGTGTGTGGGTTTGGGGATCATTTAAGCTTCGATGACAGATCCTGCGGGTTGGACTTGCTGTGATGTCCGAATTACCAGTGACCCTGGGAGTCGGGCGTTATGCCGGACATAGTACACTACAGGACTTACAGCCTGCCTGAGCATATTTTATGTGTGGGCGTTATCTGTGCCGGGCGGGACAATGGATGGGCCTGATTGTGTGACCGCTGGTTTGTTGACAGTCCTTGGGTCCTATAAATGTTTTCTACATCGTAACCCAAGGTCTCCCTGATCTCTTGGTTAGCCAGACTACGTCTTGCCTGGTCAAGTTTTATCTCAGCACCTTTTTTTTCTTTCTGCGGTCTAATATGAAGCCGTTCAGTCCTAGAAGTAGAATTATCTGGGCTTTGAGTGTTTGTCCAATATGATCAGAAGATTTTTTTCCTTAGAAATTTTCTTGGGGGGAGGGGTCCAAATTTTTCCCGATCGGAAGCGTCTCCACTTACTCTTCATCCGATGTTAACTACCAAAGATTCTTTGATGTGCGTAACGGAACAGGGGATCTCCAAATTATATTCGCCGCTATCCGAGATGGCTAGAAGTTTGGCTTCCATACCCTGGAAGTCAGGGACCTTTTAGTAACTGGAACAAAAAAAAAAAAAAAAGGCTCTGAATCTTTTCAATCCATTCCCCCCTTTTCCCACGTAGGAATCGAACCCGTTGCACTTTCATCGAGGAGTAAACAGCTAGCCGCACGGCCACGGCGTCCCTATACCGTAACTCAGGGCGTCTCTGATTTCATTGTACCCGAGAAGGAGAGTATTATGCTCCACCTAAATCAGCTGTTATCTGGGAAATGCCTCCATAATCCAGGTTATCCAGGGCGGGGCCTTTTTTTTGTCAGTTTATGGATTCTGTTATGTCCACAGCCCTCCAGGGGAGGAGGAGGAGGGGGGGGGGGGAGAGATGCTCTTATCGGGGCCTGGCTCCATTGATGGACCAGACCAGAGGGCGTGGTCAGACCACGTCTGATAAAACTCAGACAGAAATGTCTGGCTGTTTGCCGTTAAATTCTTGGCATATCTAGGATGTCCTGCAACGTTCTGTGGCCCGAGGAGAAACTCGGAGATTAAGGATATGTTTTAGAAGAGAGTTTTCTGTGGCAACATGTGTCTCGTTGCGGTTTGTGTGTATGAATTACCTAAGGATGTAGCTTGTTGTGAAGTTGTAGAAATACAAGGTTGATAACAAGATATATTGTATATCCCGATTGTGATCAATGGCGAGCGGCATGTCACGTGACCACATCACAATTTCAGGTGGGGAAAAAAAAAAGGGGGGGGGGGGTGAGGAGGAGGGAAGAGGAGAAGGAAAAAATGAGGGGCGGCAGTTTCTGAGTAACTGAGTTTCTGTAGTTCCTATGATATCTTTGTGTATAGTCAGTGGAAATCTGTTGACGTTCAGTGCTGGGAAATACAGAGATTATTAAGAGAGAACACTCGGGGCGCTCCAACAGTGTCTATGATTCCATCGAACCGGTTTTGATTTGCATCCCAAGGGAATGAATTATAGCAGTTAATATGATGTCAAAGCGATTGTTTGAAAACAAAGAAGAAAGACGGGGTGAGAAAGAAAGAAGGAAAGAAAGAAAGAGAGAAAAAGAAAAACAAGGGAAAAACATGTTTATGTCATTGTTTCAGCGAGAACAGCCCCCACTTGTTACTCCTTCAGTTGATTAGATATATTGTTTTTTCTCTCGATCTAAGCCTGGATGTGTGAATGGTGGAAATCAGTGAACCCTGTGGTTGTCTTTGGCCAACTGACTTTACATACTTTCTTAAACAACATTAACACACCCTTTTGTTTGCCGGATGCGAGACATTGGCACTCCGCATGGTCATCTTCTGCATCACCGAGTGCCCGCCTTCAGATGGCACAGGTATTAGTCTGACCTCAGGAATGAAGAGAGAGAAATAGACAATCGCACCGGTCAGTGTGACCATCACAGTCAATGTGCTCATCGAGCAAAGTTATGTGACCTCTGCAGAGGTGACATGTACCTTTAGTGCAGCAGATGAATCTATCAGCGCATAATTCAAATCACGTAATTTGCCCCCATCAGAGAAGTTATGTGGAGATCGGTGTTGCTGTGTCGCGTCTTTTCATACCGGGTTCCTCTGGGCGGCTGAGATAATCCCTGTGGGCTGAAAGGCCTTATCATAAATTAGAATGAAATTTTTCTGGGAAATATGGTCACTGGTCTTGGTTATCATTCTGCATTTTGTGAAGTGGCTGGTAGGCCACTTACAGTCATAGTTATGTGCTATAGGAACCCTGGGCGGGCAACATTTAAACTTTTCAGGAGATGGATTTTATGAAAAATGGCATGGACAGTTTTATTGTTTTTTTTTTATATATTTATATTAATATTACAGAATTATTCAGAACGTGGACCGCGTCTGAGTGCCAAACGTTTTGGCCATTGCAGCCTGTTAAGTCCTTTGTACATTTGGGACAGATGAATGTTTGTGCGAACGCTCTCACGGGTCGTGTAGCCTCAGAACTTGACACGACAACAGTGGTTACTCGATAGTCCTGTAGGGAACCTCAGTACACAGCGCTGTCCGACACAACATGGCAAACTGTCCGAGCTTATTGTTTCCTGGAAGTTGTCTGGACCTGCCGTTCTCGCCCTAGACAGGGTAGACAATCGACGGTCCTGTGTCATAGGCAGGAGCGACAACCCGTAGGCTACATGATACCTCTGTGCCGCCCTAGCCGAGACCATTTGTCGCCACTGTGCTCTGTCTTGTCTGTCTGTTTGTCTGTCTGTCTGCAGCGCTGGGGGTCTTGTCTGACAGGGGGTCAGACTGTATAACATATCCAGACGGGGTAGAAATGGTAGACTGATCAGTTTGCTAATGGTTTCCACTGCACTTGTTCTAGAACTTGACAAACAATTTTATTATTACATGTATTAGATTTCTTTCCATTTGAAACTCCGGTGATGGTTTTGCTTTTTGTTTTGTGAATAGTTATTGAAGTCGATGTTTTGAGTTCTTGGACAGGATTGATTTTGTTGTAGGTTTTGGCACATGATTGGTCAAGAGAGCCGCCATATTTGCTGCGTAACTAGTTCTGCAGAAGCTGTGACGTCATGGTATGGGAGATTGGAGATTAGAACTGACTGGACCAGATTGTTCATGTGTGGAATTAGGTGTCAGTGTGCCGAAATTTTAGGCCTTTTATGCATGTTATCTGAAAACGTTTGGTGAAGCGGATGATTTGATTACCTTTATGAAGTCAGTGAACTCGGCCTGGTATGTATGGCTGTACGTTTGAACATGTGTCACTATTATGATGGCAACTTTGTATGGAGTGCAATGTGGCTCTAATAAACTAGTTTTTACTGTATTGCGCGGCTTTGGGTGTTTAATCTTTACATTATATAAGAGAAAGTGGCACATGTGCAAACAGATTCATTATCCGGATATTTCAGTTTCCCTGTGAGCGGAGATTACCCTGATCAGGACCAACACCTTCAGGGCGGGTGGTCCACGGGTGGGATACACTCACCACAAGCGATCGATCTGTTATGTTTGGGAGACTTTAAGCCGTTGGGCTGGCACTGGGAACTTGAAACTGATTGACCTCATTAAGGAGATTTGTATCCTGTTGGCCGCCGGTGACCGTTTCATAAACAAGAAGCTGTCCTCGCGGCGGAGACTGTACGCTTTTGCTTTCCCTCTTCCCCAGTATACTAGATCTAGTAATGGCTGTAAGCTCGTTTGTTTCTTCTCGAGTGACGCCAGCGAGTTGGCACTGCCAGGGCGGCGAGACGGACCCCTGAGTTGCAACAGTGCGCATGTTGTTGGTGTCATTCGGTGTGGCAATCAACTGCCAACAATAGGCTCAAGACATGTGTCAGGTTTCCCGGTTATTCTCAAACCGCTCGTGTACAGTTTGTCCGATGGATCAACCCATGGAAGTGTGCAGAATATGGTAGTGTGAGCTGTTTGTAGATGACTGATATTCTGTCGGAGTTGTAGTCTTTTTCACACTTCAGATCGGATATTGCATTCGAATATTTACCCTTTTTTTTCACACCTCAAGAGTGCTGGTATTGATTCCAATTGTGGGCAATGCTTGTCAAGCGCATTACGCATGTGTTAATAGTTTCCCTACTCACTCTTGTATGTTGATAGTGTTTTGTACTCACCACTTAGAAACTGGGTCAACATGTGCCAGTGTGTTGACGTGTAAGCCCAGAAGATTGTGTGCAATAATAGAGCGATACACAGCACAACTGGGTTTCGTGAGCACAATGATTTGTCGGTCCTCCGTGTTACGCGGTGTTGAGAGAGATGGATTTCATAGTTATGGTATTAAAAAGCAGGATCAATACGTGAGTGTTAGTTACTGCATTATATAACAGGATTAGCATTTGGATGAGTTGTCTCATTGTGTTGAATTTATACGGCATGGTCGATACTTTGGTGATTCACCTCGGGTTGAAGGACAAGAGAGTTGTGAATGAATCATGTATTGTTCTTTATCTTCTGTTGTGTTTGAATTGCGAACTGAATACTCTGTGTTTAGACTGGCTAAAATTTCAAGCCAGAGGCGACGGAAGAAAATTTAATGAGAGGGCAAGCCAGGCAGGCTCTGCTGATTATACAGTCCTAACCCGGTTTGTTGATTGATTGGTTGCAGAATTTGTTGTCGATATTGGTAAAGTTGTAATCTGATTGCGAGTAACATTTCAGTTCAGATCGTTGAAAACAGAAATTGTTGCAGGACGCGGACTTCCTCTGTTAATGTTATCTCACCTGTGTTAGTGAGCCTCTGTGTGCATGTGTGTCAATACTCCAGTGTGTCAGATCTCTGAAATCAGTGTAGTGGTCAGAAAGAAGGAGGGCTATCGAGGAAATAGACAACTTTTGTTGTGATGTAGGTCTGTGGTAGTAGGGAAACGCCGGTCTGCTGATCCCAGTCGAACGTGTCACACAGCGGTAGATGGTAGAGCTACACATACACAGCCCTTGATGTTAGCACAGCACGACTATTGAGTTTACAGCTACACGGCTGGTGTGGATAAGAGGCGCATTATGTGAAACAAAAATTTAAAAAAGCAAACAAGCCCTGGGCAGAAATAGGTTATCTCTGCTCGGGCTAGCGAGTTTGGTATAAGTGACATTTGACCTCGCAACCCTGGATCTATAAACAACTGGCATAACTCATAAACGGCTTTGGTTCTTTCATATTTATTTATTTATTTATTTATTTATTTATTTATTTATTTATTTGTTTGTTTATTCATTTATTTATTATTTCCTTATTTATCTCTTTGTATTGACAGCTCTTGTCTTGAGCTGTCCAATAGTTTCCTCAGAATGACCAGCCTAGATAAATACTTGAGATGCATGTAATGAACAAAAGCCCCACAGCGAGAAAATGTGACATGTTTTGTACCTGCCCAAGAGCACAGCTAGCGTTGAGGTGCAGTCTCTGAATAAATCGGGTCATGCAGACATTCCCTTGTAACTGGTAAAGTTCAAAAACTCGTGCCAGCTAAATTGTTATGACCTGTTGACTTATAGTTCAGCAACGCCACAGCAGCGGAGGCCGTCGACTTGGTTAGCTTCACTGTATCTTATTCAAATGCTCCTCTCTGTGGCTTTGCGTTCTTTGTGACGAAGATTGAGTACCAACGGTAGAGACGCCCTCAGCTCGTCAAGTGCTCTAAATGTGTATGGCTTTTGTTGGCTATGTCATAAAGCCCCCACAGGACATCCGCGCATTACGGCCCCGCTAATTGTCACTGAAGTTGTCTTACAGGAGACTGTATATCAGCTCTCTGCCAAAATAACTTCTTAGTATGGGCAGTTTTAGAAATACAGCGAGTCTGATGCTTGGAGCTGGCATCTTAAAGAATCCATGCACATAATAATTTTCCCTTGACGAAATAGCATATCCAGAACTTAGGCTTCGAAAGGCATTCAACTCCGTAATGAGTCTGTTATGTTGATATGTTGATTTTGCTTTAAAGAAGACATACTGCTTTTTAAGAGGCAGCTCCCTCTTACACATTGTATGAGAGACGAGCTCTCGACACGATCTCCCAACACACTCATATCTGTCAGCAAATAGGCGCCGCCTTGTAGAACAGAATATATGAAAACGTACAGTACATTCATACAGATTACGCTTCGCTCCTGTCGTCCTGTGGGACAGCGCCTGGCGATGTTCTGGTGTTTTTGACTGTCGCAGTGACATTTTGATCTGTCTGTCATTCAGATTGCTAGGAAAGATTATTTTCGTGAAGTTCAAATTCTAGTTTTGAGTTAGTTGGTCTCAGTCGAGCAGGGGATGGTGTCATAGTGGATTGTGATGTGAGGCAGTCTGCTGGTAGTTACCTGTTTGTAGCAGAGAGTGAAATATTCATCTATTTCATGCTGAATCCCGGAAGATTTACAGATGTAGCTAGACAAAGTTTGCTCATTCATGATGAGATGACGACTTGGTTTCTAAGAAATCTCAGTATTCCTGGCTAAGATGGGAGTACCATGGGACTTGTCCATGTCCATTGTGGGCTACATTCTGTTCCAAGTGGTTGTGAGAAATGAAGACATAACTTGCACTACATGATCAGGAAAGATGTTGAAAATGTTTGAAAATTGTTGTTGCATCACGTATTTGGTGTTGATGGTACTAAACCTTTTTTTTTTTTTTTATTAATTAATTATGTTTTTACAATGTTCTGTCACTGAATGAACTGGCAGCGCAAGGTTAACTTGTAAATATTATCACATAACGTACAAAATAAGAAATAAGATGTTAAAAAATAAAATGTACAGAAATGAAATTGTTGAGAAATCGATGTAGTACCAAACGCATCGCCCCTTCCTCATGGGAGATGATGTGTTTGTGTGTTTGAAGTTCGCGATAACTTGCATGTTGGGCTGAGAATGTGCGCAGAGCGATCTTCACTGCTGGTGTTGTACGTTACTCATCACTTGATGGTGTTCACAGATTTGAACAAAAGCTTGTTTCCTTGTGGCGCTGTCCTCGGTTGAAGAGAATGTGCTATCACAATATTCATTCCAGATATGAGTACAGAATTATGTAAAGGTTGATGTTAATCTATCCTTGTTAATGTTGTCATGTTTTAAACTTTCTTGCCTTAGATAGGCTTTTTCATCATCAATGCCGTGGAAATGTGTGAAAAGTTGACCGGTTACGCAAAAAAATGTGGAGAAAATCAACTGTCATAGATCTGTGCAAAAATAAATAAATAACAGGAAGTAAATAAATAAATATATAAAGATTTCTTTTTTTTAAATTGGATTAATGATTGACTGAATCATAAGTCTTCACAGTTGGCAGAAAATTCTGTTCTCCAGTTTTGTACAGCAGCAGATCTCACAAGACGACCATGTCAGACATAGCCTTAAAGTGTTCAGTGTTCGTACCGGTGTATGTGTATAGGGGTGGGGGGAGGAGGGGGGGGGAGTAATTAGTGGTCTGACAGTGCGCATTGTTCGTGTCAAGCTTGGAGATAGACCTGCGTGTGTTCGGCGTGTGAGTGTGTTTATGACAGTGTCTGTGTGTGTGAGAGCTGTGTGTGAGGGCTGTGTGTGTGTGTTTGTGCATGTGTGTATCTGCGCTTGTGAAGTCGTCATCTGCTGGCCTATTGCGCTCATCATCTCACGGCCCTCGGGATCTGTGGAATGTTTGACCGTGGGCCTGTTTTTCTGTGTGTTCAGGCTGGTGAAGTGGAATGCAGCTCGATCGCAGTATGACGCCGACGACATTAGAAAATAACAAACATAAACAAACACATCAGAAAACAATATAATGATCCCAATCTTGGACCAGGCAGGCTTCTGTGCAAGCCCAGTTGTAGTTTTCTTTCCTGATTCGCTCTGGATTTTTGTTTGCTTGGCATAACGACCGACCCACAAACGGAGGAAAGGAAAACTTTTTTTTTGCCAAGGAAAAGAATGATCTGCACTTCTGATAAATAGCCAAGTTGGGTTTCCGCTCTTTTACCGCTTCAATTATTCTTCATGCGTTATATCATTTTGGGGTAATTCTCAAGATATTTAGGTCATGGATACTTGGAGAGGGGGGTGGGGGTTGAGGCGCCGAGGCCCGGGTATATGAGGCTCTCTGCTCTCACCTGCAGGCGGCGAAAGCCCGCCATCGGTGGGATGTCTCCTATGGAATGCCATTCTCAACGTTCCAGGGGTGACATCTCTTCCCTCTCTCTCTCTCTCTCTCTCTCTCTTTCTCTCTCTCTCACTGTCCTTGCTCCTGTCTTCTGTCCCGCTCTCTTTCCTCTCTTCTTCTTGACGTGTAAACATATCTTACCGTGTTTGGCA
>JBCEWB010052348.1:0-14096 GCA_039654565.1 Peronia peronii | reverse complement strand
ATAGATAGATAGATAGATAGATAGATAGATAGATAGATAGATAGATAGATAGATAGATAGATAGATAGATAGAGGAGAGGAGGGTTGGAAGGATGGGAGAGAGAAATCTATTGGCACATAATATATATGAAAGAGTTTTCTTCGTCAGCCTGTCTTCTTAGTCCATCATCTAAAACATTTTTTGGTCTTGTCTCAGATTTGGCTAATATATCTCTATCATCAGTTATAAAGAGAGGATGAGAGGAGGTGCTAGCAAAGGTGTGTGTGTGTTTGTGACTGAATGAGTGTGTGTGTGTGGTGGCGCTGTTGCGCCATCAGTCACTTCGTTTCTTCGCTTCTTCTTTTTCTCAGGCACAAACATACTGAAATCTGCTGCCTGCTGATGGTATTAGGTCACTCGTCAGGGTCAAGACTGGACTTTGCGTTTCTTTTCATTATGATCACATTCATTTGTTTGTTTTTGTGCTCATTTGTTTCCCAGGGCTGGTACTGTTTTTTCAAACACATTAAAAAAAAAGTGATCCATTTGTTAGTCATATGTTTATTTATTTTCCTATCTTCTGAAATAATTTCTATGGAATAATACTACAAGAGATTTGATCAAATAAATATCGGACTTCCAGCCCTATTAATGAAGATAAAAAAAATAAGTGTACAAGCTCCAAGTGCCTTGCGACAGACCCAGTGGAAACACACAGACCTTGTACAGGGCGGCTGCCTTTTAGACGCTCTTCCTAACCTTATCAATATGAGAATATCATTTACTATCTATATTCGGGTACCCATTTTAACCTGGGTCGTTAGGAAATGTGTATAAACTGTGTAAATTGTTATTCCCAAATAGTGGAGAATTTCAACTCTCTCTCGACTGAAGATGGATTCAAACAAGATGTTTGAGAAAGATTTAAGAAAATCGTTTCACAATTACGAGTTACAATCCATACAGTGTTGCTTGTGAATATTCGAAGACAAAAATCTGCACGAAATTGTGAAATAATACTAAGATACAGGGACACACACACACTCACACATACATACACTTACACATTTTCAGCATTTTACATTGTAAAAGAAACCTCAAAGAATAACGCTCAAGCAGCAGAGGTGTAACTTAAAAGGCGGTGCAGAGCTCTTGTTAGGTATGAATTCTGTTACGCGTTTGATTCCATCAATGTAAAAAGCCAAATTATAGCCAAAAACTAAATGTGCCTTCATCACAAGTAGTAAAAATAACAACAACAACAAGAACGACATTGTTGCAGATTTAAACAGACAAACAGAGCATTATGCAAGATGCCCTTGATGACAAATGGCAAAGACATCAACAATTTATTCTGGATATAGAAAACTGAATTCGCCAGGGATAACATGTAACACACCTTATGATGACGATGATGAAGCAAGCAGACTCCAAAACGCCAAACGTTCAAAATATTTTATTCATCAATTTTTCATCGTATTAATTCCTTACATTTGTTGCATGATTATTTTATTTTTATTTTACTTTATTTTATTTCATTCTGTTTTATTTCATTTTATTTTATTTTATATATTTTATTTTACTTTATTTTGTTTTGTTAAGTTTAATTTTGTTTTAAGTGTAATCTTATCTCATTATATTTTCATTTGATTTTATAACTGTTCGTTTATTGAGTTAGTTAAGTAAGAGGAGCCAACAAAATTTGAAAATTTGGCTAGGGATACTAACTTATTCAATTTCTACCATATCGAGGTCTTTGTAATGGATTTGCTTCTTTTTAGTGCATTTGATTAGTTGCCGGTAGACAATCATCTTATATTTTAAGACATTTTTATAAAATGACCATAATTATGATGATGATGGTAATAACGAAAAAAGCCACACACGCTAAGCTGTCAGATGCAAGGACAAACACATTCGCTTACCCTATTCTCTCCAATCCCTGTGGAGTCTCATAGGAACCGCAGATTGAAAAAACAAAAAACTCTTTTAATTAAAAAAATTCATAAATCTGATCCTGACATTTCATTAGAACCACCTGCCATAGCGCACAAAATTGACAAATGTTGCAGTCAGTCAGCTGTCTGGACATTTCCTTGCACAGAGAAAAATTAAAAGTGTGTTTTATCATCTATCCATCAAACAGCATCGGCAGGTTCGATCCAGGTTCCAAATTAATGGCCACAGCTCAGAAGCTGGACATTTAATTATCAGCACTTCATCTTTCACAACCTTGAGGCTTGGGGAAAAAAAAAAAAGAAACAAACACATACTCACATTCTAAAAATCTTGGGTCACTAGGCTAGGATGTCAGCCATCTGTCACATGGGTGTCCCTCTTTCTCTCTCTTTTTTCTTCTCTACTGTCACTCTCTTGTCACAGTTTTGTGATTTGGGGACAAAACTTCAAGGACGGAATTCAGACTCTGCTTGCACAAAACACGGGAGAACACGCAGGTACAGTTTGTAGATAACTATGAAAACGATGGTAAAAGGATAATTTGTGAACACTGTTTTCGTGTATCTGTGACTTTCTAGAAAACCTAGAATTCTCAACACACAAACATAAACATATTTTTCTAAAATGTTGCTTTTCAAAGTCAGGTACTTCCTGGCCATAGTTGATGACATACAGCCTGACATACAGATGCAATATGATGACAATGAAGTGTATGAAATATATTTACGAAGGATGTAGATCTAGAGGATATAGTCAACAGCAGGCCACCACAAACAAACAAACCAGGATTACAGTTAAAAAACAAGAGCAATAACAGGAGAAACAAACAATGCTTTAGGAAGATTGTGGTTCTCTCTTGATACCTACAGCAAAAAACTCTCTCCATCGTTTATCCCCAGAAGCGTCTTGACAAGATAAACACTGTGATGGCCAGAGACATCTTCCTCAACACTACAGTACATTATCGCTGACTCAGGCCGCAGACACCGGACAGAGTAACATATGCTTGTCTCACACTATAACATATCACCTTTCTCGCACGTATTCAGCAGTTTTGCCGTGCCTCTCTTTATATAAACATTATTATACTCTAGTCAACTTTTCTTTATGGGTTTGGGAAGGTAGATATTCATGAGAACCGTAAAATGAACTGCTCTATTGTTCAAGGCCACATTGATGTGTCATAGTTTTGTTCGCAGTTAAAAGTTTCAAGTGTTGAAAGTCCGAAAAAAAAAAACCCAGCAAAAAAAACAACAACAAAAAACAAAACAAAAAACAAAAACGGTGATTTGCTCCATTTTTAAAGGCCCTCTTTTTAATAGACCTTCTTCCCATCAGTGTAGAATTTTGCTCCCATGATTAGCATGTACAGTTTGTGAACCAGTTAGAACTGAACTTGAAATCAAAATGGAATGCTTAATAAAAAAGCCAAACAAAATTGTATCTGTGCAAAAAATACAGGATAACGGTTCCGCCCGTTTTCTAGGCCAGATAACATGCAAAGAAGACACCAAAATCGAATATATTAAATTTCAGATAAGACCTGCAGAAAAAGCAATTTGGAATGAGATGTGGATGGGAGATGCTCTAGGTTTTTATTAGCATGACGCCGTCAGATATATTAATTAGTGAATTTATTTATTTCATCTTCTCCATCCCTTAACGTCAGTTTTTCAAACTCCACGACTCCCCCATCTCCTCTAACCAGGATCCCCTGGAGTGTGAGGACAACCGTCATAAATTAGCCCTGCTCTTCCTTGGCATATAGGTACCCTGGCCCTGGCGTCTCTTCCGTGCTCTGTCATATTTCTGACAGATCCCAATACGTTGTGTAATTGCTTTTCACGCGCGTCTATCTGGATACATTCCTATATATTGTGGCTGATTAGGCAGCCCCGAGGCTTCCGCACTCACTGACGTTGTCATCTTTACCTCCTCCCCCGACTCTATCTCTCCTTCCATAACCACTCCCGCACCTCCGGCTTTCCTCCACGGTGCACCAAAGCTGTTAACAGGCTGAAAACCCGGATATAAAACTAGTATAAAGCTTCGGAAAAAAAAATATTTGTAAAAATAAGAGATCAAAAACTCATTATTTTTGTCATTCACATCACGTCTGGGTATTGGTTGCATCAACTGTAAGCAGTTCGAGATAAAAAGTTGCCCCAATACAATCTAGACAGACTATCCCTCTGCATCACCATCTCTAGTTTCACATCATGTAGAATAACCCCATTTTGTATTTTATGAACTATGGAATACCACACAACTAGCAATGTCAAAGTCACATGATTCATTTTAGCTAAATCTGTTGTGTAAACTGTGCCAATTTGTTTCAGTATAGATATCTTTAATTGTTGTTTTCTGCGCCTAGTTTTTCATTCTTGTCTGTAGAGCTCCAAGTCACCGTCAGTCTGGAAAAGCTGCCTAATATTTCATGTGGCACCGGTAATAAGTTCTGACAATAAATGCCTTGTGTCGGAAACGAATAAACGAGCGCCTTGAACACGAAGAACGAAAGCTAAACAGGAAATGCCGTTTTCTTTCTTTTGTATTCGTTTAACCGGTGATAGCAACAACAAAAACATGCCAGTTTATGAGGGATTGTATTAGTCAACACAATGTTACAGGGCATCTTCTGACAATTGCGATGCACTCTTACCAAGCGTACTCAACTTGCCAGCGTGTGATCTCTCTACTCGACACACACGTGATAAAAGAAGACAAACGTCGAAAAACAAATGTATTATAACCAAGTACTCTCTCGTGCAGGCAATATCATCCTCTCCTCAGACAAGGTCGAGTGGCGTGTTGTCTGTCCTGCCCAACCTTCTTGGCTATTTGTCATTCACGGGAGGTTATCGTTTGTTGAGTATAATAATGATATGAAGACGTTTACACACGCGTATCTTGTCCTCTGCATGTCGAAATTCTCGACATGCCAAATGGGGGCTTGTCATAACAATATAGCAGGTTGTAATCTAGTGTAGACAAAGAAACCCTCCATGCAGAGCATGGCTGTATAATTGGAGATTTATGGGTATGCGCTCGATACATATCTGCTTGAGGAGAGGAAAAAGGTAGTCTTTAGCAGAGAGGAAAAGCTATATGCATAGTCTGCTTGAGAAGCAAAATAGCCTTTCAAAAAAAAAAAAAAAAAAGACAACAATTTTACAGAATACACAGAAATGCAGACTCTCAGGCAGATGGACAGACAGACAAGTTGAAGGCTAAATACGTTTCAAAGACTTTTGAGTTTCCATTTGGTTCAAGTTAGCTCTAGTATATGTATTTAAAAAACATGATTATATCACTGACAGGCGTTTTCAGCACTTCATACTAATATTCCAATCAAAATATTTCATTGACATATTTTCCCAGATTGACAACATTGTGACAATAATTTATCTCTAATAAGTCATTGTTTATGGCCTCGTGCTAGTGAGCTGCAAACAGCTTTCTAGAATTTGATTTTACCAACGGTTAACAACATCTGTGTTAAAATGGGCTCCAGAATTAACATAAACTATTACAATTACATTTTTAAGTAAAAGACAAACTTGTGAATCTAGACTAAATAGCTGTAGAATAGCCTACCTATTTGTGCAGTATTACAATCAGTAGAATTTGTTACCTTCCTTAAAACACTTAACCATTTTATGCCCTAAACAACAACAACAGCAACAACAATAACAACAACGACAACATCAATAACAACAAGAACAACAACAACAAATAAATAAAAAAAAATAATGAAAAAAAGCAAAAAACTAATAAAAACAACAATTAAGAGTGGAGGTTATGCAACTAAATTTCTAGACACGTTTACCTGCTGAGCTTTGGAGACCGGGATGCGTCTGCACAGACAAAATAATCATCGATCCAGTTTTCACTCGTATTACACAGTCTCAAGTGGTCACCCACAGTTCCTATCTAAATCTACACTTAGGTCCATGAGCCTACGAGGACGATACGAATCCACAATAGCGTAAAAAGGGCATTAATATGTAACATTTTTTTTTTTTACATTGTGGGCACACACACACACACACACAAACACACACACGCGTGCACACGCGAGCGCACGTACGTACACACACATGTACACCCATACACGCACACACAGTTACACTCAAACAGTGACATGGGATCCACAAAGCGACCTAGCACGCACACACACAGACATACCAAAAAACAAAACAAAACAAAACACGGAGACAGAAAACATGAACAAATTTTTAAAACCAGAGCACGAACAAAGAAACAAAAGAAAACGAAGTCATGCTGTATACTAGGACGTCTGTCAGAGGTTTTGCGGGTTGGGGTTGCGAAGGAGACCAATTGGAATATTGTTTGATTTAAAGAGCAAACTTTGGTCTGTTCGGTATGAGAAAATGTCCCATTGAATTCCTTGTTATCCTAACAAATCATTTAGCTATCCTGTGACATCGGAGACTGGTAATTTTCATCCTCAATGAATTATGTTAACTATGAATTCTTCTCCGTTATTGCGGGCTACATTTGCTTAAATTCTTCTTGCCAACATGTCCTTTTGGTCGCTCTCAGTGTCAATATTACATAAACGTATGCCTGAGCCTTTAACTACACATGAGGGCCGATGGGGTAACAGCTGAAAATGTATGCAGAAAACGCATAATAGGTGGCAGCCTGATTTAAATTTCCATTCTATCTAACTTTTTCTGAGTATGTTTAACACTGAATTGTTACAGTAGTCAAAAACAAAACAAAACAAATCCCACAGAGAGAGAAAGAGAGAGAGAGAGAAAGAGAGGGAGAGAAAAGAGAGAGAGAGAGGGAGAAAGAATTGTGAAACTGGTTCTAGGAAATGTAATAGAAGATGGCCATTTGATGACAGGTGTTTTTCAGATACCTCTCATAATGTCAAGCAGTTTAGATATGGACTGGTCAAATTCATGAGGTTCTGTTTTATCAACAAAAGAAAGCTCCGAAAATAATATATATTTTTTATTTTGTGAAACATCTGCAAACAAATCTGCAAATTAAAGAACAATATGCCAATAAATGGTTATATACATTGACGATCTGCCTCTTGACACAGTGTAAAATTCGAGATGGTTTGTGCAATTTGAAAAATAAATGCTTTATGGTATCAATATACCAATGTCCAGATAAAGAACTGTTTGTGTTCTGGAATGAAAACTTGGCTTTCGATTATGCAAGTTTTCATTGTTAATCTAAATGTGAAAATATCACGTTGAAACTTCAATGAGCAACATTGCTCATCAACACCAGCGATCATAGCGGAATTAAAAAATACTGACTTTCTAAAACCTGGATTGAGACTGGAAATATTAGGTTTCCTTATTGCTGACATGCGTCGTTTTCCCGTCCTGTGGATCTATACCAGGTCAGGTTGCTCACCTACTGTATACTGCCAGTCGAAACAACCAAATTGTGTAGGTTGAGTAGTTTTTACGTCAGTGATTAAATATAACTCGGATTTTTTTTTCCAAACAGGTGAAAACCATCCAGTGAGTGTGTTTGTGAGAAGAGATGTAGACTAATGAGTGGAAATGTCATCAGTTTAATCATTCTTCTCTCCAGCTTGTTGGCTAGTTATCTTTTGAAAATATTTTGGAATTGGATTGAGCCGGGTTATTATTAGAAAGCACATACAAAAAAAAAAAAAGTGCGCATGAGTTCAAATACGCAAACAGACAGGTGGTCAGACTTACACACGTTCAGACAGACAGACAGGTGGGCAATTAGCACGTTTCGAAACATTTTGAGTTTCGATTAAGCTGAGAGTTATTTCTAGGAAAAATAGTTCTTAAAACAGCATCAACAACAACAAGGAACAGACATGTAATTAGGCAAAAAAGATGGATACAAATGCAGAAAACCAGACAGACAGACCAATATATTGACCAGCAGGGAAACATATAAGGCAACAAGCACACAGGTAGACAGAAATTATCAATAATTTATAGCGTGCGTAATATAGGCCTATGAAGATTGAAAAGTAATAAAAATTAGCTTATATCTGACAAAGTCTTTTTTCCCTCACATCAGTATAATCCACTTAGTAAGACAGTGTCAAAAATAAAAGCTGAGACATAACAACAGTAAAACTATCACTTTTACTCCTATGGTAACCCGAATACGCTCCAGAAGGCCAACTTGATGGGGGCAGTGTGCAGAGAGAACCAAGTGCTAAAACTGTGTATTTTTTTTTAAGGTGACTGTCACAAACGCAGACGACTTATGTCCCTTGTTTGCCCATGACAGTCGTAACTTGCACACACATCCAATCTTAAGCTTAAAGTCAGCACTCATCGGGAAACTTCGAACAGGCTGACTAAGACAGAAATAGAGAGATTGAGTTTTTTTTTTTTCAAATTTAGAACAATAAACACACTAATTTTGGGCTAGGGTGATATTTTGTCAAGAAGATTAGTTTTTCTTTGTATTTAGAGAACTTACATTGCCAATATAATTCCACTGCATTGTCAAATTCAGTTTAAGAACAATGAACCTTTACCTGTATAGGCATAGATATAACTCGGTAATTATGGAGATATTCCATAAGTAATGTTCTAAGACGCTCAGACACTTTTATCAATATTTATTTTTCAAAGAAGGTAGGTTTTCAAGAGAGTTCTAACGTATTTCAAAAGCTATGGTTGCTAATTGCTAATAAGTTTGATAATTATTGCTCACAGTGGTCTCTAGGAAATAGCGAAAGAATATGAAAAGACCTTGGTTTAAAAAGTTTTACATCTGTTCATGGTACTCTGATTGTTAACCCTTAACAATAGGCAATAACTATTCTACACAAATTTCTCATTAGTTATTTTAACAATTAGACCGGACTGATTGATTGGAATAAAATTGGATTCGATTGTGCTATTCCATTTAGGATAGTTGAATATGCTGCACTGGAACACTTAATAACCAGAGTACAGTTCAGATCTAGTAAAGAAGAAGTTTGACTGAGACGCAACAGGAAGAGCAGAGTTAAATAGCGCTCGGTTATTATGCTTGTAGTATCTAGGACCACGCTATTTAACATATTAGAGCTAGGGTTCAAATCCTAGTTCTCAGTGCAGAACAAATCCAGTGAAAATAACATTTAGAAGACTACATAACAATGCTTACTTTCACTGCATTATGAAACGCAACGAGTAGACTGAATGATTATATGTGAAGCACATCGGGTTGATGTGGCGTGACTCTGTTTTTATTATTGATTTTTTTTTGTTTTGTTGTAATATACAATGTACTGATTTTTTTTTAACATTAAGTGTGCTGAATGTTGATAAAAGACTTTGAGTGGCAAATTTCACACCAAGAGTATGTCTATTTCAGGGTCGCCAAGTATGACGATGATGTTATGTTAAAGAAATTTCCATTTTTTGGCAATGATGTCATGGGATGTCCATCTCAACCACAAATTCACCGTGATGATATACTTCCACAAAATGACGACAACCTCAACAGAGAAATATGGGAAGTTCTATTTTTACTAAAACTTCACCATTTAGGAGGTTGGGGGGGGGGGGGCTCAATATGTGCATACATGAGAAGGGATTATTGTATTGTTTTTTGTGATACACTTGCCGTGCTTAGCGTACATGTGGAGAAGACTTTACAAATCACGAAAAAAGCAAAATCCACCACAGAAATGATTGCCAGTTATGAGTATATGACCCAGTAACATCCCCTTAGCACTTGTGTAAAATAATAGAAAGGTTATTTAGATAGCGTACACATAAAATGTTGATCTCGTTTAGGATGACTGTCGAGTTCTTTTCTCTCTCTTTTTCTCTTTTTTTTTTTTAGCCAAGCCAGGAGTGCTCTAAACATCTTGAAAGTCCCAAAGGAATTGAAGTGTCGGACAGCACGTTCGCCAGCTCAGATGAGAATAGCTGTTTGATTCAAAAGAACAGTTGGAGTTCTTTCCCCACCATCTGGTTTAAACGGTTCTTCACACATAGATTTCCCCTCGCTCTCGCATGTATAACGTGTCTGCTCTGGGAAATCTGTCACCGAAATACATGGAAAATCGACAAACACAGAAAACCACACTGCATGCTTTCGACAACCACCTTCTTCTAAACTCGGGGCGGCTATAAACAACTTGGTGAGCAAAAACCCTCAGCGAGCACACTCTTGGTATGAGGAATCTGTCCAGTTTCAGACTGCCTGCTCATAGATAAATTAATTGTGAGGAAGGCAATAAATAAAACATTTGAACGAAATAAAACAAGCAAATTGACTTTCAAATGACATATTAGGGCTTGTTGGTTCGACAAATCTCGTCTGCTATATCAGTTTTGTTTCTTCTGTTTTGCATCTGCAAAGTTTGCCATTTCGATTACGAAGTCAAATGGCACGCTTGGCATTCCTTTGTTTTTCTTTTAAACCTTCCACATTAGCATAGATTACGCATTCAAATGCAGCCACAGATCCATGCAAGCATTTGTTGTTGTTGTTGCTCTCCAGGATAAATGAGGCTGTCCTCGGTGTCTGAGCAGTTGGGTACGCAATGGCCAGACTAGTTGAGAAATTACATTTGGGAAATTCCTGGAGTGCACTGAAATCTCCATTTCAAAGACAGGTGTTTTAGTTTGAAGTGAGCGTATTTTAATGGCAAGCTGGAGCAGTTTCGAAAACAAGAGGGGAGTCTGCCCCCGCTTTTCGTTTCTTCCAGGCGTAATGACAGACAGAATCGTAGCATAAACACACTTTTTAGAACTGAAGCACCTGGCGGAAAAATTTCCTTGAAATCTGTGATAGCTCCCACGCAAACCTTGGCTGATAAATGAGACATTTGCCTATACAGTGGTGCATGGATAATTGGGATGCCATTCATATACAACGACACGAGAAACGCTTTCATGGGACCATTTTTTTTTTCATATCCTTTAGGGTAAAAGACATCATGGCTTTGAGATAATGTCAAGCACAACGTTCAGTGGCATTACTCGTTAAGAGATTTTCCATTTTCCTTGTTTATGGTGTCGTCTGCATAGGTGTGCAAGTCATTGTGGAATACTTTCATAGACCGGCAATGTTCAATTTCCAAAGGTGGCAGCAGAGGTGCAGTGAATTATGATGTAAAATAAGTCTTTGCATATCCATCTATAGTGTGCATTTCGAACATGTCTCACAGATAGGAAAGGAGCAAAAGAGAATAGAACAGTATTACTCTGATTTCCTCCTCTCCCACTTGTTATTTAATAACATTTCATCCAGGTTTTTTTTCTGAATTCTAATGCAAGCTCATTGAGCATGTCCAGTGTCACCTCCCATGGTAAGTATTCATTCATCTTAAACTTCGATTGCATAAAGGGCCCCCAGGTGACCCCTCGATCTTATAAATTTGCATATTAAGCTACAATACTAATGCTAATCTTTTAGTCTCTTGGAACCTCATACTCGCGAACATGGGTAGCATTTCACTACGAGTTGACCTAAGAGCTACAGAAATGGTAGATTATGCTGGCCTTTTCTGAACGTGCCCTTAAATGAGTGGCATTTGCTTCTCCCATGAATATGAACAGACCAATAGACGAATGCAGTACCATTCTGTCGATAGTGTAAAGTTCCAAAGGAAAAGAAAAACTGCTTATAATCGCAGGCAGTGAGTGACCTGAGGTAAAGAATAGGGTTACCTTAAGGGGTGCATTCTATTCAGGAAGATACAGAAACACTGCCACAAGAAATTGCCTTTTTAAAAAAAATTTGAAATTAACAGATCATCCAGTGAACTGCTGATGTTAAATAAACGAACGAATAAGTAGGATAGAATCTGTGTAATACCATTTGTTATTTCAACCAATAATGGTTTCGGGTGAGGAATTTCGTATTGTTTTATGGTTTTCTTGTTGCTTTATTTAGCGTCCAGATCTTCTAAGTGCTGCGGTCTCTAGAAAAATCTGTTTGGAATCAGAGCTCATTAAATGCTTGGAAACACTGTCGGTGTGTTTCGATTAACAAAATTCTCAGGGCTTTTTTTTTTCACACTTGCAGAAACTTAACGCATGCTTTAGAAACTGTGGATATGTACAGAGTCATATGTTCACAGCTGTTCTAAATCGACGAAGGTCTGTCTCTTTCTGTTCAAACACGGACTACGAATAGAACAGCAATCTGACACTCTCAAGGCCTTTGTGCTGTTGTTATTGCTGTCGCAGCCGTGGATGTTACTCCTAGTAAAAGCAACTAATTAGACTTGAAGCATTTCATCATTTATAAACTCATCACTCGGCGTCGAAAGCGCCAAGCCACACCGGCAGGATCCAGTCCTTTGCACCACACGACCCTGCTGGGATAATAATACATCTACGTTTCCAATATATTCTCGTATGAGGAAAATAACATCAGTTGAAGAAGAAAAGGTGAGCAAAAAAAAAGCTGTCGAACCCTGTGACTAAGCGCTCACTCTCGGGGCAAATGGAGCGAGGCGATAGTAATTCTGAGAGGGCATGTGGGTTCGAGAGGTGAGTTTTCAAAAATTAGTCACATCTTGCTCTTAATTTAACCTGATGCTTTATGCCTCAATGTATAGACTGCTCAGCTGAGACTAGCTTGCAGGATATTCATCAAAAACCGAAGCCACACCCTGAATAATTCTTTCCCCTGATGTTAACTACATTTCAAAAGAGAAATTAAATTTCTCTAAATTATTTACACCGCTACCACGACGTTCGTATACCTTCTTGTGTCTAGCATGACAGTGGGACATTTTATGATGACACTTTAATATCAAGACTAAATATCATGGCAAAGCTAACGAACAGCAAAAATGAATGGAGTGAAAACGTGCCTACATAATCAACCTCCTGATATCGTTTGCCATTCCTGGCAGTATGGATAAATAAAATTGTTTTCTTATTTTCTAAAGTCTTTTATTTGTTCATTTGTTTGTTTGTACAGAACATACTGTTTCGCTTGTACGAACCTCATCTTTCGTGAGTTAAAAATATGGGGTTTATAGCATTGATAATATATAACGTCTGTATGTTTGCCATCGATTAGAAGAAGGTTTTAAACCAAACTAATAATAAAAGACAAATGTTATTACAAGCACTCAAGTGCTCTGTGGGGCTGAAAATGAGAGAAAAGGTAGCGAGAAGAAGCAGGTTAGAAAAGAAAACTTGAGCCAGGGATGTCCGTGTTCGTCAGGCAGGTGTGTGCCTGGGGCTTTTCTTCAACTTCAAACTCTAAGAGAGCAAGGTGAGTAGAAACGTGTGAGAGGATGGATGTGGGTTTTAGTATATAAGGCTGTTTACTTGCGCGAGAGTGAACACATCTATGATGTATGTTTGTGGATGCATAGGTGGGTGTGTGAAAATGTGTTTATATGCGAACTTGTATACTAGAGAGAGTTGATTGTACATGAATTTGTATGAATCTATTTGTATGTGCCTGAGTGCACGTGTATGTATGTGTGTGTGTCTGTAAGTGGGTCATGATTATGTTTGTTTGTGTGTTTTCTCTTTCTCTGAAATCTCATTCACCAAGAGTATGTCACACAAATTTATGCCGAGTCTTTCCCTGATATCTAACTACTGATTAACGTCTTTACCAATAATATCCTCTATTCATTAAGTTTCGACAGCAAGGCGAGGAAGAGAAAGGGGTTTGTTATAACTGGAAAGATCGCCATGTAGTGATGTACCTTCAGGACTTGCGTTTCGGGTTTCTGCATGAAATCGGTTCAGCTGCTTGTTCCCATCAAACGCTTCAAGCGCTTTGCCTCTTTTGTGATTTGAACCCCTGCTCTAAGCGCCGAGGCAACAACAACAACGACATCATCATCATCATCATTTTACAAAATATAACACGACTGTCCAACCTTTAACTAATCAAACGATTAAAAAAAAGCAAATGACATATACAAAGAACTTAGATCTAATATTCTTGTCAATTCTCTGCCAAATTTTTGAGCCCGCTTGGCTCTTCGTCGGGGCCATCATCATCATCATCATCATCATCATCATCATTTTACAAAATATAACAGGACTGTCCAACCGGCAAGTAATCAAACAATTCAAAAAAAGCAAATAACATAAACAAAGAACTTAGATCTAATCATCATCATCATCATCATCATTTTACGAAAAATGTCTTAAAATTAAGACGACTGTCTACCGGTAACTAATCAAAT
>JBCEWB010052337.1:0-14096 GCA_039654565.1 Peronia peronii | reverse complement strand
TGTCTGTCTGTCTGTCTGTCTGTCTATCTATCTATCTATCTATCTATCTATCTATCTATCTATCTATCTGTCTGTCTTTTTGTCGGTCTCTTTGTTTGTCTGTGTCTATTCATCTGTCTTTCCTTATATGCCTATCTGTTTGCGTCCCTTTGTTTGTTTGTCCATATTTTAATATATAAAAAAGTATTTAATTATAAAGGAAATAAGACAACAAGCAAAGCGTAAACAAAGAAACAACTCATTTTAACAGATCAGTAGGGGCCAACATCTTCTTTTTCTGAATGAGCAGTTTGGCAGTTTCTATTTTTCTGTTTATTATGGTAAGGATTATTATTATTGTTGTTGTTGTCGATATGTCATGACAAACAAATTCATTGACTTCTGGAGAATTCAAGTTTGCATTACCAAGCACAGTGCAACAATAATGTTCAGTTAGCTCAATGTCAAGTCCAGTGTCTCTAGGATACTAACTTAGTAACTTAATAACACAGACCTACTTAGCCATCTGATACTTCAAAGTATCGAATGCAGGGGGTCGCGTGGCTGTGTGGTTCGGCGTCTGTTTCATGGTGAAAACAACTTACGTCGGTGAGGTTGTGGCCAGGATCGACTTGTGGGTCCTCCCATTGGGGGATGGAAAGACATGAAGATCGAGACTTGCATTTTTTCAGTGATTCAACGGTTCCCTGGCTTTCTCTGGATAGGGAAGCCCGACGTCTAGCCGTCTCGGATAAGGGTGAATATATTTTGGAGGTCCCGTGTGTACGTTACCCACATTGAAAAATCCTTGGCAGTTCAAAATCGATGAAGA
This sequence comes from Peronia peronii, assembly GCA_039654565.1. NCBI lineage: Eukaryota > Metazoa > Mollusca > Gastropoda > Systellommatophora > Onchidiidae > Peronia > Peronia peronii. The sequence goes on along the minus strand of JBCEWB010052337.1, from coordinate 13,285 downwards.
ATAGGCTGCGTGCACGCTGTCCGGGCAAAATTTCCAAATTCCAAATTTCTACAAACAAAAATTTTCAGCAAAAATTAGGCAGCCACTTAGAGCTGAGATAATCCTACTTTCTTAGGATTGAAAGACTTAAGAAAAAAGAAAAGAAAAGAAAAAAAAGCTTACACCTGCTTCTGAGACAGGAGGACTTTCGTAGATTAATATCATAAGGTCACGACTATGGAACTGTCTATGAGTAATGAATAGTCATGTTCGACTAAGCAAGAACCTGGAAATCCCCGGCGGAGTGTTTGTACCCCCTGTTAAAAATAGAACACCCACTGATGTTTGTTATCGCTCCACCTCGAGATCCGGGAACAATTGTCACCGGTCCCGTGCATTTTTTAAAAATATTTTTCTGTGTCAGTGATAGTGAACAGTTTGGAGTGTTTGTACTCCCGACTAAAATTAGACGGGGATTTCCAGCAGTTCGCTTGGTCGGAACAAATCTATTGTGTTGCGCAAGCATATAACAAAGAGGCGACATCTGCCAAGAACAATATGGGGACTTGAAGTACCATTAATGACTTCTTCTTCTTTTTCTTCTTCTTCTCTGTTGACATGCCAAATGTAATCAGACATGATGATGAAGCTCTTGCCTGTGGACAGTGTTGAAGATTCTAAATTCACGGAAGGACTTTGGGGGGTTTCTGCTATGAACTGAGACCGATTTTTAATATTAGCTATCCTTAATCTTCAGTCTTGTCATGATAAAGATCGCCTTGGGCTATGACCAGGGGTAGAATGAGGAGAAAACAATGAAGCGGTTGCATCTATTGCGGGGAAAAAAATTAAATGAAACCTGCGAGGATGCTACGGGTATTTTTACCTCAGGCTAAGAATTATTCCTAGTCTGTGGAAGTACAAGATCTAGCTAAGAGGTAGGCCTATGTAAGCTAAAATCGATGCAGGTGACGAGATGAAAATACATGTCAAGGTATTTTGATAGTAAGATAGTTGAAAGGATGTAAATTTATCTTGGACTTAGATCTAGACTCCAGTGTTTTTTGTTTGTTTGTTGTTGTTTTTTTTCCCTTTCCATAGGTCAGTCCTTTTATTGAGATGCTGGACACAACACTACTGCATAATAATGATAATTTGATATACAATTTGATTTATGTCGATTTAGTTTTAAAAGTCAAAGCCTCGTGTTGTTCGGTCCCCTCACGAGTACACTTAGTTTTGAGTTTGTTTTGAATCATGATATTCCTGGGTAGCGGGTACTGTAGTCCTAGTTTTGAAGGAACCCCTGACCTCAATTATTATAAACAAATGGCTGAGCTCTAGGCCTACATACTCGGCCGAGCCAATCCCTTTTCCTTCGCCGAACAGGATGTGATAGTAAAAGAGATCTACAGACTAGATCTACTTGTCCGCTAAAGAAGGCAGATTTGATGTGGATAGAGTTTAGAGTTCCAGCTCATTTTGCTTACTTCGACGAGAATCTTCCGCTTGTTTCGTTCACTCAGTGGTGAGTAGCCCTAGATTTAGAAGAACTCGAGCAGAGTTCTCGTCAACTCTAGCAGCCATCTGGCTCTAGCCTTTCCCTTTCGCCTACAAACATTTCTCTCGGACCCCCCCCCCCCCCAACCTTTCTTCCTCTTCTCTTTCATATTTTTTTTTTTCAAAAATTGCTATCCTTGTTTTATTTTCCCCTCTTCTTATTCCACCCAGTCCTTAGTCCGAACTTCCGCCCCAATAATTCTAGATCTAGATCTAGACTCTTTTTAACCCGTAATCTATCACGGAGTGACAAGATCTAGATCTATATGGATACAAGTCCGGTCAGTTGCCCATGTATATACATTCGAACACGAATGCTAGATCAATTTTAGCGTGCCTTTAGTTTGGGCATTAGGTCTATCTTCTAAGGCCGAAAATATACTGGCTCTGTCCAACTGCAGTGGAATAAATGAAGGCAGCTGAAGGATGAAAAAAGTGACTATAGTGTGCCCATCAAATTGTCGCCTTCATATGAGCCAGGGAGCAGCAATGTATCAGTGGGCCATTCTATACAATGAGATAAAGAGAACAAACAATATTTAGAATCTACCTCCAGATCCAATAGTTCATATTCGACTAAGCAAAAACCTGGAAATCCCAGCCGGAGTGTTTGTACCCCTCTGCGAAAAATAGAACACCCACCAATGTTTGTTACCGCTTCACCGCGAGATCCGAGAACAATTGTCACTGGTCCTGTGCATTTTATATGTGTTTTTCTATGTCAATGACAGTGAACAGTTTGGAGTGTTTGTACCCCCCTACTAAAATTAGACGGGGATTTCCAGCCGTTCGCTTAGTCGGAACAAATCCATTTCCTTAGCTACTGCCATCCACAGCTTTCCAATAAAATCTCTGTTGCTATACATTTTATCAGCTTTATCATAATGCAGGTCGAGATTCCATTGCATTAATAAAGGCTTCCTCCTTTGATGATGAAAACAAAGCCAATGAAAACAAAGCCAACTTGACAATGTTGACAGTTCGAAATAAAAACGCAGAACCAACCTTTAGGATTCTAGACAATGCCTAGATTAGACTCTAAGCATTGGCACACTTCACTGACACAGTGACTGACATTAAGTACCCAAACTTAAACAAATAAAAAAGGATTTAATTTTTATTTTAAAAAAAAAAAAAGTAAAAAATCACAAATTCTTCACACCTGCAGGTTTTCAAATGCGCTGAATTCAAATTTGGCATCAAAAACACAATTAAAATTATATTTTGAGACTTTGGATGTTGCAATTTCATGTCCTGCCTGAAACTTTTGCCATATCTGGCTCACCGAAACAACCATTGTGCAGAAGAACAATCTCTGTAACCGCCATATCTGGTTACCAGGCCATCTGTCTTGACGGATAGAATGCAGCAGGTTGCATTACAGTCCGGCTGTCTCCGAACAGGCGGTTGCAAGTTGGAGCGAGTATGATCACTGTGCCATTTTCATGACTTCTGTAATAGAAACAGGCCAGGACCACACTTAGAAGGTAGTGCTGTCTGTGCTGGCAGCTCAGTCGGGGTTAAGAGGTCAACTCATGGTTCACTGTTGACCCCCCTGGGAGCACAAGCTAAATCTTAGTGCCATGGTTTAGTGAAAATGTGCAGTATTTTAATGCAAAAAAACATGCAATAGGAGATAATGAAACATTGACTCAAGACAAAATGTCTTGCACACAGGGCAAATGAGTCGGAAGTTGCGTCGGCCAATTTCTAGTTACGGCCGTTTTTAACTATTTTTCGTCTGAGATACTAGCATTTTTTTTTTTTTTCCACAAAACGAAAATTCAACCTTTTCTAAGCTGAAAAAAAAAAAAAGTGTGGTATCTGAGTCGGAAAATAGTTAAAAACGATTGTATCTCACGGTCGCCCGGCGCGACTTCCAACTCATTTGCCCTGGGCACAAGACAAATTTTTATAGAAACACAGAGATGAAAATCAGAGTTTTTCTGTAGTATGTTTTTTAATGATATGTACCCTATCCATTGGGACTCATGTCCAAATATCGCCAATCTGATATTCAGATATGTATCTCTATAATCCAATCTGCATATTGGGACTCCTGTCCAAATCTCGCCAGACAATCTATTACTACAACAGATTAAAAAAAAAGCAAACCTCTCAGTGTGACACTCATATTTAGGTCTGTCTGTCTGTCTGGCTCTTTGCTACGCTGTGGCATTTTTCAGCATGTTGATCAAACTTACGGATTGTAGGCCCCATTCTGACAAGTTGTGGTCATGAAGCATCTCAATAGCTTCCCTCCTCAAAAGGGACATTTTATCATATAGGGCAGTGAGAAGTTCCATTTTCAGCAATGAAAACCACTGAGACAGAATCAGTGGAACAAGAGAAATCAATGGTCACATGACCCACTTAAGACAGCTCAATTGGTCTGAAGAAATGATGATAGGGGATTGGAATACACATCAATTTTTGTACATATGTAGTCTGGTTTCTTTGTTTTGTTATAGGCTACCATATTGAGTAATCAGTCTGATTCACCTGACTTGGCCCACTGAACAAGTTTCACACTGCCCAGGGATCAGGCTGTAAAAACTGAACTATAGTTATTATGAATAAAAACTAAAGCAGCATAATAATAATATCAGTATCAATTACTTCAGATATAGCTCTCTTAAAGTTAAAGTGGTGCGAAATCAATTTTTGTTGCATCAAGTTTCTTTTTGTTTTTGCCTCAGATGAAATGTAATAGTTATTGACAAATGAATTAGAAGCTGATGACTTCTGGAATTTGAGATTTTATTAATTTAATTAATTAAGAGATAGGATCTTTGAGATTGCTCTGGTCATCATGGGTGTGACATCATAGGTACCGAGGGCACGCTAACGGGATGCTGGAGTGGGCCTATTCAGTATTGTAAACAATGGTGTATTATGTGGCTGTGAACTGTCAGTCGCAGGATAGTGAGGCGTCTACCGGACAGCCCTGCATGCGACACCTATATTTATTCATAGGGGCTTCTTGTTGCCCTGTGATATTTCTCACCATGTCACTTAAACTTGGGGTTTATCGGCCCCAGTTTGGTCAAATTATCACCATAAGAAGTATGCGCAGCTCAATAGACACTCCTTCAAAAAGTAGAAGAAACTTTACCTAATAGGACAGTGAGAAACTCCATGCTCAGAGTTCAAAGATGAAATCCAGCAGAAGAGAAGAGCAGAAATCGAGGACCATATGGCACACTCAAGTCCTCTCAAGTGGTCTGACACTACAATCAAAAGAAACGATGATCGGAGAAGAGTATCAAATAGATGTAGTCTCTTTATTCATACCATATTGAATAATAGCGCAGACTCCCCTGACCACTTGACCCACTCAACAAGTTTGGCATTGATCAGTGCTCAAGCTAGTGAGAGCAGAGGTCAGCTACAGTTGCTATGGATGAAAGCTAATGTGTTAGATTACGTTCTATAATACGTCTTTCAACCTCCAAGTGGAGGTTACAGTACGTTACTACTAGGATGCATGTCGGTAAACAATAACAGACATTTGATTTCCTGAAGTCAATAAATAATATAAATACATTCATTCAGGTGAATTCCAAATTTCACATTCGGTCTTCAGAGAAAATTCTCAATGCTCTGCAATACATCATTATTTTATACATATAGTTCCAAACAGATGTTTCCCCATAGATCTAGCAAGGCTATATTTCTAAATCCATAAATTTTGAAATAACTACAGGTGAAATTGATAAAGAAAATGTTTTTAGTAAACTGTTTTGTGACTCGAAATCAAATCAGACTTAGGTGGCACAGGTCTAGTGCTGCCTATCCATACATTATCATAATATCCAGTCTGTAGAAAATGCCAATACATGTAGTACATGCTGCTACAAGAACAAGACTGTCTCATTCACTTGTTGACACCAATCAGTAAAACGTTCAGCTAATTGAATTAATTTGAATGTCATTAGGTATGGAATATTTATAAGCTGATTGACATTAGCTCAAACAGTTTTCAATTCAGTGTAACCCAAGCCCCTCAAGAAGATTTTTCCAGGAACTATATTTTTTTTGTAGTATAAAATCAACTGATTTGTCAGTTTGCCACTGTTTTTTTTCTTCTTCTTCAACTGTCCATCTGGTTTGATGATGACTGTGATCTTGGAGTTGTCACACATCATTTGATCTGCTGGAGATTTATCAATAATGTGCCCTGTGGTGGCAGCGAGACCAGCTTTCGAATAGCAATGTCATTTGTGTCTGTCGCAGCAAAATAACAATGCCTTATGTAAACAATAATTGTTTCAGTTACCTCAGCTCTTCAGAATGAAATCATTGGAAACTTGAAAAAAATGTTTCATTAAATTAAATGTCATTATCCCCACAGGTCATTGTTATTGAGTTGCAAGCTTCCTCATTGAAGTGCCATTCAGAGACCAAGATGGCTTCAACGATTAGTATCATTAGTTCGTGCGCTGTGTGTCTGGCTGTAATCCTACACATCATTTGTATGGCTACTTCGTATTATTCATCCATGGATGTTGGAGAAGTTTCACGAGCAGTTGCCCTACACATGAATGTAACTATGGATGAAGGTGAGTTCTGGTGGTTATAATATACATACTGCATTTTCCACTGTTCAAGCCCATATTTTTCACGTTTTACTTTGATCTTGTCTGGACCATATTGCCAGATGAAAGCTTTACGAGAAAAAAAAAAAGAAACTCTTGGCCAAAAAAAAAAATGTAATTACTATTATTATAAAGGAGATCTCTGTTCTTTGACATTTTATATCTTTTGCGAGTTCTTTCACATTTTATATCTTTTGCGAGATAACCACCACACCCCCCCCTCCTCCTGGAGGTTGAAAGACACACAGATGACCTAAGATTACATTATATCTTTTTTTGTTGTTGTTATTGAAACCTCTAGCTCATGTCATTGTCATGCGCAGCATATAATACACACGCTCACAAATTTTGTGTTTTGTGTTTCTGTTAGAGAAAAAAAAAGAAAATTGTCCACTTTCTGTTGCAGCAGCAAGCATGGTTCATGGAAGTTATCACTTTGGAGTCTGGAAATACTGTGTTTATGTGGCTGTCCCAGGTCCAAGCCCAGGACAAGAAAATTCACACTCGTTCTGTTTCAGACTAGGGACAGAGACCCAGATCAATCCAGATACTTCTCTTCCAGAAAGTTTGGAAGCCCCAGGTAAGCAGCAGTTATGCCGTACTACTAGAATTATTTCTGAAACAACTGAGGGTTAATGAATCCATTTAGCAGTACGAAGAGATACCATCAGTTTGATGCACTCAAAAAAAAAAAAAAATTAAAAATGACAGTACATGTAATTGTACCAAGTATAGCAGTCTTTTCTAAATGATGCTCTGTCAAAACCCAGCTGTTGTAGGCAGTTCTTCTAACTTGAGAACCAAATTTTATCTCTATCCATGAGAGTGTAAGCATCCAAGCTACTACCCTACACAAAAGGCAATCATGTTTAATTGATTGCGTATGGAGAAAAATCACGTTTGCTCACACATCAAACAAGTATAATTTCATTTAACATTGATGATGTCATGAACTCGTCTGAAATTTGAAAGAAGTGGAATTTTATTTGTGAATTTGTAAACAAGAAAGAACTCTCTCTCTCTCTCTTCATGTGCCAGGTCTGTTGCAGACATCGCCGATCATGACCTTCCATTCCTCTCTGTTGTCAGTTCTCCTGATGAGTTCAAGAAAGAACACAAACTGTAATTTTGAAACACGTCCATAGATGCACACCATTAACAATCAGTGTCAGAGCAATCAATGTTAAATGAGTTGCACTCCCTTTCAGCACTTCTTTCATTCCCTTTTTTTTCCTCAGATTGGCTGAAGGCAACTCAAGCATTGTCCATTGTTGGGTTGCTGATCGAAGTCATGGGAGCCGCGTTGTTAATTCTTCATACAGTCAGACCAAGCAAAGGGGAAAGACTTCACTGGTTTCCTCGAATCATTTTGGGCCTTTGTGTTGCAGGAGGTAAAGCTCTCAAGCCTCTCAGACTGTTCTCTGTACTCTTTTATCTTTGAAGTATCCAAGGATTGCTCTGATCTTCATACTTATTATTTTTTTCAACTCTTTTAACTTATTTCTGACAAGCTATGAGATGCTCATCTTGGTCTCTGTATGGCACTTCAATGAGGAAGTTCTCAATGCTTGTTGCAGGTCTATCTGCCAACAACCAGCAAGCTACAAGGATCCTTCAGTCTGACTCGGATTTACTTGTAGCTCGTTGACTGTAGCTGGCACCCTGCTATGAGTATTCTAATGATTCCAAATGACTTTTTGGATGCATAGAAAGTTAAAAAAGATTCCAAACAGCCAGTAATGATTCCAAATGACTCTAGGAAATGCGCGTTCGGTGTTTGTGGTGTTGATAGACCACATAGACAAGTAGTGGTTTTGATTTGAGTTCTGTTGTTCAGCAGAAATGTTCATGGGAATCATGTAGTATCTTGCATTTAGAATAATATGTGAAGCCACCGGTCAAATCCATACATAAGTCGTTGACCCCAATTCGAGATAATCGTGAAAAATGTTGCCGAGCTCGATTTTTGTCGATTTTCAGATTTTAGTTTCAAAGTGTCAGTGAACCACTTAACTTTATTCCTACCAAGTGGGTTCACTCAAAAAGACTTCTAAAGTGCATTTTGAAGCAAATTTTATCAAAATAAATCTGTGATCTGAGAAAAATGACATTTTCAAAGCCAAAAAAGGACAACTTACAAATTACAACAGATTTCTATAACGTTTTCAGATAATAGTCTGCACAGCCCATTAGCGAGTATATATTAACATAGGTCTAATTACAGGTGAAAAGTGTGGCAATTGTATGGTAAGTAGGTAAAAATGTGACTTCATGATGTGCGGTGCTGCTGCATTTTTCTTGGATCACAGATAAATGAGTGAGGAAGCATTTAATATTATAAACAAATTTCAATTTTCCTAACAACCTTGGAGAATCAACCACCCTGGTTGGCCATGCCAGGTTAGGTGGCACTAATGGCGAGTGAAATACAAATGTCAATCAAGGGAAGCTTTCTTCCTATTGTGTTTGTTCCACACACTTTAGACTTTGTTTTTGAATCGAAGAACTTTCACCATGCTACTGCTGATCACTATTTCAATGATGATGCCTTTTTAGCATGTGTGTTGTTCAACTTTTGGAAAGCAACATCGAAATTGAAGCCAACTCATTACTCAGCTGAAAGGATTGCTCCAGTGAAGTGCTCTAGCGATTGAGTGAAGATGTGATACATGTTTGCCTACTTGTATCAAATTTGTCCTGATCCACAAATCATTCTGACGCTGAAAGTGAGTTTTAAACTGTTTTATCTTATCTAATAGTTTCTTTGCAGATCTAAGCTTAGCTCTATCCTAGCTTGATCCGCCAGTTCTAGCATGTCCTGTCTAGATCTAGAATCTAGATTAGATCTAGAGTTACAAATCTACTCACAATACCTTATCATCAAGGAACTAAAACTCTCTGGAGCACAGTTCAGGACTTTCTTTTCTTTTTAGATCTACAGGTAAATCTAGTTTTAAAAACTAAATTCCAAGCCCAAGATTTAGACATCTAGATTTAGATCTAGATTCTGTGTATTATTCAACAGTCAACAAGTTTTAAAATGTGAATTTTAATTCACTGTTTCTAATGAGTTGCAACAATGAGAGCTTTATTGCGGCTTTACGACAAGTTGGATAATGGGTGCTATAAACAGCTTTTCCAATATATAGCAAAATATAAGCACTTGACTCAGGCAGCTTTTCTGACAAATTGTATTTTAAGGGCATTAATGCAGTTTTTCTGAAAAATTGGGAAATGTGATCATTGATGTAGCATTTTTGACAAGTTGTTCCATAAGTGCTTTAATGCAGCCTTTCCGACAAGTTGCAAAATATGAATGCGGCTTTCCGACAAGTTGCAAAATAACTGCTTTAAAGTAACTTTTTCAACAAGCTGTGAAACAAGAACATTAAAGCAGCTTTTCCAACAAGTTGCAAAGTGTGTGCATTGATGCAGTTTTTTCTGACAAATTGCAAATTGTGAGCATTAATGGTGCCTTTTGAACAATTGCTTCTTTATAATTTCATAGGTGTCATTGATTTTCATGCATACACAAGTGGACTGTATCCACATTGGTAAAGCATTTAGGAAATTATTCTACTGATTTTTTTCTCTCATCCAGGTGACATTGAAAAGAGATTTCCTGTCAACTATTTAGTGAGAACAACAATGATTCTAGACTATGATTTTATTCAGAATGATAAAAGAAGGGGATATTTCTCCTGAGCAGCTGATATTAGTAGTGATAATCAGTGAATTCTCAAAAGAGTAATGTTCATTTGATGGTTCTTTTGTACAAGAAAACATTGATTTATTCTGAAGGATGGAGTGTTTAATGATTCTCTTATGCAAGAAAAGATAGTGAATTCTGAGAGGAGCAACACAGGGATATACTGTGTTTTATTCTGTTGTTTGAGTTTGAAAAATTCCTGGATTGTATAGATACTGTTTAAGTGTGTTATTCACCTACGGGTAAGTTGGTCCTTATTTTCTGAGCATGGATACTTTTATTATTATGTCTCTGTGCCTGACAGTCTTCTTTATTGTCCTTTTTTGTTTAATTTCTCAGTATCATACTGCTTCAAATTATGATTCTGAAATAATTTAGAATAGTTTATTCCAAATCTTAAAAACTATTTTATTAATATTTTATGTGCTAATAATTTTATCCTTGTAAAATTTAGTTGTCAATTTTCATGTGTGTTGACTTAAAGAGGGCTGGCTAAGGGAAATGAGATAATTAGTTTCTATATCCTTTGAACAAAAAAATCAGATTTCTTACCCTCCAGTATACTATCCTAGCTTTTTTTTTTTTTTTTACTGAAAACCTTTTGTATATTGTTCATATTCATTTCTAGTTTAATGAAGTATAAAGTTCTGTCCACCAGCTGAGCCATCAGCTCAGTGAATTTGGAAAATGGGGAAGAAATGAATTATGTAATTGGAAACTAATGTCTTCAATAATCTCTCAACAATCAAATTAGATCTATTTCAAAACAATTTAGTTTACAGCAACTGAAAGCAGTGGTGTAAATCTTCAGTGTAAAGCATAATTCAACATGGTCATAAGAAATGTATGGACAAAAATTAAATCAGGGTTGAATTTCCTCAGTTTTCATGAGTACACTGGCATTTCAAACTTCAGTAACTTTTTTATTCTTTGTCCAATCCTTCAACATTTTTCACAGACAGGAAGCTCTTGAAATTAGATTTAATTTGATGTATAACTCAATATGGTGAACCTCTGGTTGCTAGGGGCTTTTAGTGAGACTAGATGTCCCAACTTTAAAGGGTGATTTCTCAAAATTTTGATTCTGCTCAGTGACCCATTTCCTGATGTTAATCCTGCATAACTCGGCACTCATTATAGCTACAGCAATGATTCTGGTATCTCTGGAAAGGACACGAAATGCCCTTTAAGGTGATGTATATATCTCCAAACCCCCCAAAACCGACTTATGTATGTTTTTGACCGGCGGCGTCACATATTATTAATTTTTTTAAACGCGAAATTTTATTTGTGGTGAAGGCTTGCAGGCATTTCTTGATTTTGCTGCCTTTGCTGTCTTTTTCAGGAATAATCATTTTGATTGGAGATATTGTGTTTGCACACAACCACGCTTCACTCTTCTTATTACCCATGAAATCCACTACACCTGCTCTGAACAACATAGATCCACACTTGGAGATGAACGTCATGGAACTTATTGATGACATCTCCCGACTGAATTGGGGCTTTGCGCTGGACGTGTTTGCAGCTCTTCTGTGTGTTCTGACGGGAGTGTTACAGATGGTCATGGCTTGGCTGGATGCAGATGGTACCAGTGTCGTAGTGTGAAGAAGTGAAGAGTGATGGGTTTTCTTTAAGATAGTTACTCAGTTGTGCTGTATGGTGTTATTGGTAGCCAAGCATTCATTCCTGCTTCGTTTGTTTACTAAAGCTAAGACGTCAAAGACGTACCCTTATTCCACATTTACCATTATCACTGCAGGCTATATGAATGCTGTGTGGTGCAAACATTGTGAGGTCATTTGGTCATGTTATAAGTTTTGTGCATTATTCCTATTCTTCCATGACAGAAGTTTCCATTATGAAGTGCTTTTATGATGCAAAATGGCATACCACTGGGTGTGACATTATATAGGTACTGATTTTCATCATCATTTTTTTTTAATAGATTTGTTCCGACCATGCAAACGGCTGGAAATCTAATTTTGGTAAGGGGGTTCAAACACTTCAAACTGTTCACTACCATTGACATGGCAAAAACAACAAAAATGCATAGGATCGGTGACAATTGTTTTCGGATCTCATGGTGGAGCGGTAACAAACACCAGTGAGTGTTCTTTTTTTAGCAGAGGGGTACAAACACTTCGGCGGGGATTTCCAGATTTTTGCTTAGTCGAATATGAACTATTGCTGTTCATCTTCAAATGAGATATTAGATTTTGTATAAGGTCAAAGTATGGCTAAACTTTTTCTGGAGCAATGCTCTGTATATAAACCTGGAGACTGGGCAATTTTTCATATAACTTGTTATGATGCAGGGAGAATAAGTGTGCTTAGTCTCTTAAGACCCAAAAGATCTGTTTGAACAAAATGATTGTCTTGGTGCCGAGTTGATTTCCCGTATTCTTATTATGGGATCATTTATACTGATTGATATTCATTTGGGTCTGCTTTGAAAGTGTGTGCTCTATAGTTTTACTCTCAAATAAACCATCTACTTAGTTTTCAGAATTTTGAAGCCATTCCCAGCTAACAAGTATCACTCTGGAGTGCACAGACTTACGCAGAAATGACTTACTGATGGTCAGTTTTGGCCAGATTTGTTTTATTTTTATGAATTAAACAGTTTCTTTAGAGTCTCAAATTCTCATTTAGCCAAATACCATTTTACCTTGGTGCTACGGGGGGAAATGTTCAGCAATAAATTTCACTTGTTCTGTGTGCAGTTCAATATTTGTGTTATTAATTCTGAACAAAGATTCTCATTCCCTTCACATACTCAGTTACTGTTTCTTACAATTACTACCTTTGCATTATGTCATACTATGTCAAAATCCCCAAAAATTGCAAGTAAAATAAGAGAGAAAAAAATCTCTTGTGGATCACACTTCTCACAGAATTGGCTGATGTCATTTTTATGGTAAAGTTTAATTACACTTTGATGTTCGACAATTTCATGCCTGAAAGATTCATGAAACATTCAAGATTTGATTTCTTTCACTTTTTTTCATTCTGTTCATAAGCATCACCGTATCGGTATCCACTAGAGAGCCATGTGACAACTGTTTCACAACCAATAATAAAAATATTATTTCTAGCCATAGATCAGCTGGAGGACTCTCTTATGTTCATGTACCTATATTTACTACTTGTTGCAATCTTTTGCATTTATATAAATTCATATGATGTATAGTTTATCCAGAGTGTAACTGCCTCCCTTAATTTACTATAACAAAAATCATATTTATCGACAAAATCTAAAATTTCCAGATCACATTTTCCTCCAGCAACAGCGGTTGAAAACTAACTTACTAACTAACTTACTAATTAATTAATTAATTACAGCCATCTAAAGTGAACTTTTTAAAGGGGTAGTGCAACGTCACGGACACCTTATGCTATTTGTTGTAAAATAATAAACTTCTAGTAGTCAAAAACA